>VDFB02109098.1:0-68645 GCA_007258455.2 Sequoia sempervirens | reverse complement strand
AAATAGTTTGTCAAGACCTTCCCAAACATGGTTGGGTTTTTTCAAGTTCTCAACATGGAACAACAAATTAGGGGATAAATTTAGATATAGGAAGCCAAATGCTTGATCACACTTATTAAAAAACTTTTCTTTGTCTTTAGCTGCATTAGGTTCTTTCTATGTTCCCATACTTACCCTATATAAGTCTTTTTTCTTAAGTACAAGAATTATTTTCACCTTCCAATCATGATAATGGAAAGGTGTTAAGGGCACTATAATAACATTAGATTCCATACTAATTTGACTTAGATAGTTCCTTAAAGAAATGCAGAAATGAAGAACTTAGAAATGCATGCAGAAGTGAAATTAAATCACAATACACACAAGCACTTATCAAGGAAGTGTGAAAATGAACCACACAACCACCCCCTTGATTATGTGTTTTTTCCCCCCCATATTGTGTAATTAATAAGCGAAGTGTGTTTATAACTCTAAACTAACTTGAACTAGCACTTTATAATGGTAGTGCGATGACAAGGTAGAATGAAAGGGGACAAAAAAAAACACTTTTAAATAAAATTACATACAATGATTCTGGAGAGAAAGAAAACTTGAGAGGAGGATTTTTAAGCCCTCTATGGCAGGGTGTGACCATGGGCTAAAAATCCCCTCGTGACTCCTCAGAATGATCTTACGGATCAAAAGAAACATCATTTCCATTTATTTCTACGTAGGATATTTTCTTGGGGACCTCATCACCCCAAGTTATAATTTCAATCATGTTTCTTGATGGGCTATATAAATGTGGGGGAATGAAATTTGTACCCCAAGGAGTAGCTAGCATCCTTCAAGCCAAGCCTGGTGACCCTCAGTCCACTAAGACATGTCTAGGTGATGAGGAGAGAGGTGACCCCTCTCAACTCAGACGTATCTAATGAGATCTCTATTCACTATAAACCCTTGCTATGAACTTGTAAAATATAGAATCCTATGATCCATTTGTAAACCATCAACTTAAAGTGGTGCAATATAAAAGGATCAATGCGTGAAGTTACTTGCTATGTGTAGAGCTATTTTTTCTCTAAATATGTTAACATATTTTTCCTTGCACTTTCAGCCCCGAAGGTTTCCTGTTTTTACCATCTTCCAATTTTTATCGTTCGCCCCACCATGTATCATGCTGGCATATCTTTTGGAGGTCACGAGGTTCCCTTTTTGCTAAAAATCATGCAATGGTGCACCACATAGTGGTTGTGTAGCTTTTTAAATGTCACACTAAAATCCAGTGCAGAGAAAGACGCGTGGCTACCATGTGGGGTTTTTCCACAAGGATCTCAAGAGAAGTTTGAAGAATGCTCATCGTTGTGCCACGTGGCCCGATTTTTGTCAAGCGGGGTTCTTTACTATCATGAGTGGTATTTTTGAGGACATTACCGGGTGTTGATGTTCTTTTTTCTCCTTCATGATCTCAGATTCCAGTATCCATTTGATGACGCCATTGTTGTCTATAGATGATTGGATCATTTTTCTTTTCAAAAAATTTACTCTTCTAACAAGATTGATCTTCTCATAAATCCTATAGTATCCAACTCACAAGTTGTTATGTTGATTGTCATTAATGAAGAAGCTTAGTTTTTATTGATTAGGTTTTCATGATCAGATTTAATCTTTGATAGGATCTTGGGGAAGCATTTTGATGCCACCTATTACGGTTTTGATCAGATAAATAGAGAGTGCTATGTTCTTGTTTTCTTCCCTTGTTCTATAAAATGGAATTTTTGAGCCTCTCCTTAGTGTGGAAGAGTTCTTATAGTATTTTAATTTCCCTTTATCAATTTTGTAATCAATTTTCAAGATAACTATCTGAATCAATTATCCAACCTTAGGGTATGTGCAGGATCATGATGGGCCAAAAAGTGGCGATATGATGGGTATTTGTAAGGTATGTGGCTGAAAACTTTTTTTTACCCAAAATTGATGAAATGAAAAGGGTTTTTAAAGGAGATTCTCAGCTTTCCACCAATATAAATTATGCTTTACTTTTAATTTAATAAATAATTATTATGCATTTTCTATTTGAATTACAACTAAAGTCCAGATTCATAGGCTAATTGAAAAACATCTACAACTTTCAAACAATATCACATTTTTTGAATCTAAAACATGCATCACATTCTATGCTTCGCATACTATAGGATTAAAAAAAGAAAATTTGAATTTCATGAAGTTTTGACCAAGTTAAGGTGGTCAGACATACGAGTTTTTATATTTTTAAAAAGTTGTAATAAAAAATTCATAATTAATTATTTTGCTTTGGAAAAAATTACAAAAATATCCATCACATTTGGACATAGGAGTCCTCTACTTATTTCTGAAATATTATAAAAAATATTATTGTTTATTGTTTGAGGTGGTGGAATGAGACACCTACTTCTTATTTTTCACTGAAATTTAGAAGTACTCTTGCATTGAAATTTCAAATTTTTACCAAATAGATTTTTATTTTTTTTAAATAAACCTAGTAGCTTAGAAATTAAATTCAATTTTCTACATATTCTATTCTTACATATTTTTGAAATAATATAGATAACTTATTCAAATTTTTACATCAAGTTGCCTAACTCTGATTTTTCTGAATTTTTTACCACTTAAGGGCCTGTTTTTTCCATGATGATCCTGCACATACCCCTTAGCATCTTTTTTATTTTTTTCCAAATCAAGTAATAGAAGGAAGGAGATGTATTAAAATGTGCCTATATGGCCTTTATGCTACATTTTATTCTCTATTCATACATATTAATATTTTGTGTCATTTTTACCTTTCAGATGTAGTCTTGATAATTGGTTCTTGGTTCTAGCTTTTTTGTTTATCTAACTTAGACCTATAGTGACTTGGACCATCTTTTATACTCTTTCATTTCCTGTTAAATATATGTTAGATCTCATACTATGTTTTTAGGGGAAAATAACTTTGTAAGGGTTTGAAGCATCATATTCAATCTTGGATTCATTATATTTTTCTGAACCTTAATGGGTGTTTCCCACGAAAGGATTTGAATGGCTTCTTTGTGCTCATATAGGCCTTAGTTTTTCATTCTCCTTTCAACAATGAAGGGTCTATGGCATTATGTGTTCATTTTATCAGAATTGAACACCTATTAGGGTTTTGAAATATTGTAAAATCTTTTGGTGCATCACCTTAGTTAAGTTTTATTTTTGCATTTCCTTCTCCATTTTCCCAAATAGAGAGGAAGAGTTGGCTTCTGTAAAAATCTTGGAGGTTATTTGAAATGAAGCAAATCAAGTCCCCCATTCATTGAATTTCCCAGAAGGTTGTTTGGAGAGGTGTAGATTTTTAAATATCACACTAAAATTAGGTGCAGGGAAAGACACGTGGCCACCTTGTAGGGTTTTTCCACAAGGAGCTTGAGAGAATTTTGAAGAATGTCTATCATTGTGCCACATGGCCCAATTATTATCGAGCGAGGTTCTTTACTGGACCAGGAGTGATATTTTTTAGGACAATGTCGGGTGTTGATGTTTTTTTTTCTCCTTCATGATCTCAAATTCCAATATCCATTTGGTGACACCATTGCTTCCTATAGACAATCAGATCATTTTCTTTTCAGAACATTTACTTTTCTGACAGGAGGGATCTTCTCGCAACTCCTGTGGTATCCAGCTCACCAATTGTTATGTTAATTTTCATTAATGAAGTAGCTCAATTTTTATTACTTAAGTTTTCATGATCACATTTGATCTTTGATAGGATCTTGTGGTAGCATTTTGATGCCATCTATTAGGGTTTTTATTAAGGAAACAAATAGTGACATGTGCTTGTTTTCTTCCCTTGTTCTATAAAAGGGGATTTTTTAGCCTCTCCTTAGTGTGGAAGAGTTCTTACAGTATTTTTATTGCTCTATATCAATTTTGATCAATTTTCAAGATAACTATTTGAATCAGTTATCTGACCTTAGCATGTTTTGTATTGTTTTCTAGATCAAGTAATAGAAGGAAGGAGATGTAATAATTTGTTCCTATATAGACTTTATCTTACATTTTATTCTCTATTCATACATATTAATGTTTTGTGTCATTTTTACCTTTTGAATGTAGTCTTGATAATTGGTTCTCGGTTCTAGCTTTTATGTTTATCTAACTTAGACCTGCAGTGAATTGGACCATATTTTATACTCTTTCATTTCCTGTTAAGGATATGTTAAATTTCATACTATGTTGTTAGGGAAAAATAATTATGTAAGGGTTTGAAGCATCAAATTCAATCTTGGATTCATCATATATTCTATCAAACTTTAATGGGTGCTTCCCACAAAAGGATTTGAATGACTTCTTTATGCTCATATAGGCCTTAGTTTCTCATTCTCCTTTCAACAATGAAGGGTCTGTGGCATTATGTTTTCATTTTATCAAAATCGAAAACCTGTTAGGGTTTGAAATGTTGTAAAATATTTTAGCACATTGCCTTAGTTAAGTTTTATTTTTGTATTTCCTTCTCCCTTTCCCAAATAGAGAGGAAGATTTGGCTTCTTTAAAAATCCCGGACGTTATTCAATGAAGTGTATCAGGTCCCCCATTTGTTGAATTTCCCATAAGGCTATTTAGAGAGGCACAAGCTTTTATAATCAACACTATGTACCAAACTTTTTTGGGGAAACAATAATCCCTTATTAGGAACTTTTCCTTCTAAGGTAAGAGGTGTCAAAGTGGTACATGACCTTTGCATACTCTAGCCATCCACTCATTGGAAGGTATTTAATGAGAAATCCTATTCTAAGTTGATAATTCTTGTTCTACCACTACAATTAGCATGTGTATCTATGGTGTGTCTTTATTGTAAATCTACCAATGAAACCAATTAGCATGGTCTTATTGAAGAATTCACATGAAAAATCTTCCAAACATCCAATTGACTCAGTCTTACATATTGTTTGTTGTTTTCTCATTTGACACACCTCAAAAATTTAAACTCCTAGGTCAAGTTTGTGATTTAGAAAGAACTTTTGAACAAAGTGGTGTCTTTGTCTTGACAGTGTGACACCTTTGTGCAAACCAACACTTTTTTTTTGTTAAAACTACATGTTTGTTTGCATCTTTTTTCCTTTCCACATCTCAGTGCCTTTGTTCAAGGTAAACAAAAAATTGTATTGAGATGTCTTTTCTTCAACAATGCAATTATTCTAGTGTGCATTGATTCCTTTGAAGATACTTTGACACCTTTGTAGAAAATAGTTCAACGCTTTTGCAGTAGAAAACAAAAAACCCTAAATTTTCCAAATTCTAAATTGTGACAAGCAAACATAAAAAAACTTGGTATTCGTGTTGAATAAACCTCTAATTGTCATAATCAATCAAAAAAAAAAAAAAATCTATATCTCCATCTCCATTTCACATTACCATCACACTTTGAACTAGTCTAGGCATTTTTTTCCATCATTGGATCAATTAAACTCCACCACAAACAAACAAAATCACTACATTCAAATCAAACAACCTATTCAATATAGTTCACTTTTGGAACAAATCCCTATCAATCATCTCCTAGTTTAGCTTTTACTTGAGAAACTATCTTTTTTTCAAATTCTTAGTTGAATTGGTATCAAACTTTGTGAGTTAGCTTGCTTTGGAGTCATTAGTCTACTCCCAAAGCTTGTGAATCTCAATATCACCATCCTTAGCTTAAACTCATTTTTCTAGTATAAGCAAGCATCATCATAAAAACATCCTAAAATAGGAGATTTTATCCCAAAAAAATTCCAAAATTCAAGGTTTCACTCCATCCACCCATTAAAAAAAGCATTCATCATTTGGTACAAAAAAAGGATTGAAGTTTTTTTACTAGCTCAACTCAAATATCCCAAATAAGAACATCTTCAAACATTATCAAATGTCTATATCTCCTAGGGATATTACAATTCGTATGGTCACAACAAGATCTAAATACAAGAAAGCACACTAGAATTCCTTCGTCCATTGGGGCATATTGGGGAATTAAGTAAAATTGGTATCATTAGGTCTTTGAAACTGTAACGCAACAAGTACCTCGCTTCAAAGAGGGAAAAATATAAACACCTAAAAATTTCCTAAGCATATCACACATCTTGATTTCACTTAATAGTTCACCATTTTCCTCATTACCAACTAATTCCTCTATTTAAATAAATAATCAAATAACAACATGAATGATCAAATAACAGCATAATTGAAGCAATGGATCTTAAAATATTAAGAAACTATAAGATATTGATCAAACAAAGCCATACTCAATGAAATTAATCTAACATTGTCAAAATGATTCAATTAAAGCTTAATGAACCTAATTCTAAACAATTGAATCAAATGAAAAGCAAACCTCCAATCCCATTGTGTATTGATGAAAGCTTGTAGTGATGTGGAGTGCTTAAATTTCCCTAATCCATTTGCAGAAGTTTGATTGAAGATGATTGATTCACAAACATGCTCTCAAATTGCTTAAGAATGACTCAACAATTCAAGAAAGTAAGGGTGATATGAAGATTGTGAATGAAATTCATGTTGAAAGGCTTGATATTTATAGATTTTAGGAATTTGAATCAATGGTACAGATTGAAAATGATAATCAATGAATGAGAGGAAATTAAGGAGGTGGGTGTGAATCAAAGATTAAATCAATGGTTCACAATCCATGAAGATGTAGATCAAGGATTAATCATGGGTTCATAATCCATGAGAGCTCAACAATATCTCTTATTTCATAAAAATAAGTTGGAAATATTTTGAATTGGAGCAAAGAATTTGAATTTAAAAATAGAATATTCCTTATGGAATATTCTTTGTGCAAGTTGGAGAATTAGAGGAAAATTAGTTAGTTAACAATTACGAAAATTATATAATTGTGCAAGTTAGAAGAATTAATAATTTTAATCAAATAATTAGGAATTATTTAATAAAAAAGGATTATTAGTATGAAAATGATGAATTAATCAAATAACCTTAATTATTTGACTAATATCCAGGAATAAAGTGAATTTAACTAAATAATTAGGAATTTTTTAATTAAATAGAAGAATTAGTTGGTAATGAGGAAAATGGTTTTAGTGAAATCAAGATGTGTGATATTCTTAGGAAATTTTTAGGTTTCTACAAATACAATGAAAAATATTGCATATATAAGCAAGGTAGATGAGGTAGGAAGGTAGGACTAAACAACTAACTAAGCCTCCAAATATGGAACACTTGTGAGCTCACTTGACAAGTTTGTGAATAAGTGCTATTTAAATATACATGCAATAGGTGTCTCAAGTGATGAGGACACATGTCTCGACCACATGAGGAGAGAAAAAATCTAAAATTCCCTAAGTGGATACTTAAGCAATGTGAAAAGGACTCTCCTAGGTAGGTTAAGAGCTAACTAGTTTGATAGAGTAACTATTTACACCAATAAATCTAATTCAAAAACATAAACCCCATCTAAAATCTCTATCATCCTAATTTCATAATCCAAAATCACCCATCCAAATCAAAGAAATTCAAGTCCTATACCATAATCCAAAATGAAAACCCATTATCCTTAATCGTAAACCATAATCCCACTTACCCAAATGAAAACTACAATCAAACTCAACACCCTAAAATCAAATATCATCCTCTAAATTAAACTTAATTAAGGATTTTCCTTTCTCAACTATAGTCATCTAAATCCAATCAAAACTCATCTTTATTACAAATCTAGCCCAACCTAAGTATAGTAATCAAATTTAATAAAATCTAATAAAATTCTTAGGATATTTACCCATCTTAAGTGTACAAGTTAATCTCATCCATATCATGTACAAAATTATCCTAATGCTAATCCTCCAAACTAAGATTACTTAAGGACTTTCCTATGTTAACTATAGTAATCTAAATCCAATCAAAACTCAAAGCTTATTAGGAATCTAGCCTATCCTAAGTATATTAATTGTATATAATCAAACAAAATTAAACCCAATTGAATCAAATTCCAAATTAAATTCTTAAGAAATTTACTTTTCTTAAGTATAGAAGTTAAGATCCTATTGGCACCTAACATAATTATCCTAATATATTGATTATTGATTATTTGTTAGAATAATATAAACTTATCCACTATATAAACTCTCAATCAATCCACTTTGAATATTACCAACTCAAAGCTATCTATTAGGGGTCTTGACTTAATATCTTTATCATGATTATCAACCCCTAATATCTTTATCATGATTATCATCTTGGTAACTATTTTCTATTAGATTGTTTTATTGTACCATTACCTAATAGTAGTTGTATGGATAAACTCTTTTGTTAGTATTGTAATTCATTGTTGTATGTTGGGATTCATAATTAATATCTCTTGTTATCTATTAAAAATGATTTGGCCCGTTTAAAAACCAATCTTCACATTTATAAAATAAAAATAATTAATATAAAATATTTAAAATTAATACATGTAATTTGAAAATATCCATAAATATGTGAGGAAATAATTATAAAAAAATATTTATAATGGTTGCAATGATCTATGTTAGTCAAAAAATGTTAGAGTAAATTACATTTACCTTAGGCTTAAGTTCGGGTAGTTTTTTCCCGTAGGGTATTTTTTCACCCATTTGTGTTTTTCACGGCTTTGTACATTATGTAAATTATTCATCTCAGTATTTTCACTCATTATTTGGTGAAATGGCCTCGTGTCTCTCTCACTTTTTGTGAAGGTTTTTTGTAGTTGATGATGTTGAGTTATTCGCTCTATCATGGTATCAGAGCCTCCCAGTTTGCAGTACCCTTCCTATGAGAGTTTTCACTAGAGTATTGAGATCGATTTATTTTTTGGCATTTGAAATTTGCAAATTTTCAAAATTTCCTTTGATTATTGATTTTCTTTGTTGTTGAAGCCTTCGATTGGAGTCTTTGTTAAGATGCACTGGGAGGTTTTTTCTGGTTTGGTGTGGTGTGGAACCATTCCTTCGTTCGGATTTGGTGCATTTTTGCTGAAGGAGTCTATTGAGGACCATTTTCTGGAGACAAGATTGAAATTTAGAGGCTTGTTGCTTTTTCTTGCTGAGTGTCTTATCTCTACAGGTGGCAAAAGGTTTTTTTGAGGCGTGATATCCTCCCCTATTGTTGGCGTGAAAAATCTCAAGGAAGGCCCTTTGATGGCATCTTGTTGACCTTCTTCGAGTAAGTGACTGCTCAAACCTCTCTAGACCATTCTTCAGCATGCAAATTTATTATCCGATTTGCATTTGCATTTTAAGGCGTTTGATCTATTTTGGAAGCATTTGGAGGCACGTGAATATCATTTGTGAACTGGTCAAAGTCCTTTTGGTGCTGGAAATTGCAGAGGGCATGAATGAAATCTATCGCTCGTGCTTTTCCCTTTTACCTGATCTTGCTAGTGTTGATTTCTATAACCCAACAACAGATTAATTGCTCAATAAATTCACATAATATAATCAAATATATGATTTATAACAATTAATACAACTAGGTTAATTAATAGCTAATAACAGCAGAAGCAAAACATAACAAGAAGCCAATCACAAAAAGACAATAACACAAAATTACCCAAGAAACCCTAATGAGGGGAAAAACCTACAAATGTTGGATCTTCTATTCAGCCTTACAACAAACTTTTCTTTCAAAAATACAATATGAGTTGGCTACAACAATCTTACATATATAGAGCCCAGCTGCTTTACTTAGCGTGCAAGAAAAGAATCTTTCCTTGCTTTCTTTGGCTTTAATTACACATAAAATCACTCTTAAATTTATCTTATCCTCACAAACTCAGAAACATTATATTAAAGAATAAAAACTATTGTTGCTGAAAATCCAACTCGAATTGCTTTAAAGCATATCTAACTCGAGTTGCTTTAAAGTCATTTAAAGCATATCCAACTTGAGTTGCTTTAAAACAAATCCACATACCACCTTTCGATCTACAAAAATCACCACTCCCTCTTAGCGAGGAAGGTTTTCTGCACCACACCCAACTTGTCCCTGAAGAATTCAAGCTTGCTCTTCATCAAGGCCTTTGTCGAGATATCTGCTATATGTTCGACCATAGGAATGTAATGGAGCTTCACTATCCCCTTCTCCACACAATCTTTGATGAAGTGGTACTTGATCTCAATGTGCTTTGACTTGTCATGAAACACTGGATTCTCAAAGAGTTTGATACAACTCTGATTATCATAGTAAATGACTATAGGATCCAACTCCTAATCAAAGATCCCAGCTAGAAGTTTCTGAAGCCAGATAACCTCACATGTAGCCATATTGGCTACCATATACTCGGCCTCTGCAGAACTTAGCGCAACTGACTTCTGTTTCCTGATGTACCAAGAGACTGCTCCTGATCCCAAACTGAAACTGCACCCTAAAGTGCTCTTTCGATCAACTGTACTACCTGCCCAATCTGCATCGGTAAACCCCTCGAGCCTCACTCCATCTTGTTGAACATACTTCAACCCATAATCAACTATGCCTTAGATATATCTCAAAACATGCTTCGCAACTATCCAGTGCACACGTTTAGGCTCCACCATAAACTAACTGAGTGAGTTCACTACAAAAAAAATGTCTGGCCTAGTGTTGACCAGATACATAAGAGAGCCTATCAATTGTCTATATAAATTCGGGTCCACTACCTCTGATCTAGAAGCATCAATCTTCTTCCAATTGGTCACAAGTGGCATTGACATAGGCTTATAGTTTTCCATCCTGAATCGCTTCAAGATATCAATTAATTACTTCCCTTGTCCAAGGAATATCTCTCCCTCTTTCTGCCACAACTCCAATCCCAGAAAGTAATGCATCAACCCCAAGTCCTTCATCTCAAACTCTCCTAAAAGATCCCACTTGCAATGTGCTATGAGCTCCTCTAACCCTGTGAGAAATAGGTCATCAACATATAACACCAATATGAGAATTTTTCCCTTCACCTGAACATAGTACAGGTTCGGATCCACCTCACTCTTGATGAATCCCACACTTTGCAAGTAACTGTCAATACATGAATACCACGCCCTGGGAGCCTACTTGAGTCCATACAGTGCTCTTTTCAACCTGTATACATGAGAATCCCTCTCATGTGCTTCAAATCCTTTTGGCTACTCTATGTAAATCTCTTCCTCAATCACTTCGTTGACGAAGGTCATTTTTACATCCATCTAGTGAATCCTCCAACCAATTTGTGTTGCTATAGAAATGATAGCTCTTATGGATGAGTGCCTGGCTATTGGAGAGAAAGTCTCATCATAGTCGACTCCTTCCTTCTGAGAAAACCCCTTAGCCACAAATCGGTCTTTAAACTTCTCCACACTACCATTTGCAGCATGCTTAATCTTATACAGCCATCTTGAGCCCCCACGACAGACTTATCTTTTGGTCGCGGTACTACCTCCCACATGTTGTTCTTCGTGATGGAAGAATACTCTTCTTCCATGGCATCTCTCCACACTTGGTGCTTGGATGCCTCTTGAAAGCTGGAAGGCTCTACTTCAATTAATTCACTCATAAGTGCCACATACTCAGAATAACGTATGGGAGCCCTTCTCTGTCTAACTGAATCTTGAGGATCACCTACATATTCTTGAGCCTCTCTCCATGTTTTCTCAACTACCCTGTTTCTCCTCTTCTCAGTAATAGGAATTTGAGGTTGAGGAATTATTTTTTCCTCTGTCTGATCATCCTACTCAGCCTACTTGCTCTGCTCTCTAGCTTGCGTGACTAAAGTTTGAGGAATTTGTGCTACCTCAACCATGGGTGAGTGTTCCTCCTCATTCATCAAGTTGCTTGACTTCTGAAGAGACCTCTCTTCCTCAAACTTCACATCTCTGCGAACCACTGTTTTCCTGAGAGTAGGAATGTAAACCCGATAAGCCTTAGAAGTTTCACTATACCCAACAAGGATACCCTTCTCTATAGTAGGTTCCAACTTGGTTCTCTTCTCAACAGGAATGTGACAATACACAAGGAATCCAAAGATGCGAATGTGCCCCAAATCTAGTTTCTTACTAGTGAACGCCTCTTCTGGAGTCAACTTGCCCAACACTTTGTGAGGGCTCCTATTCTGCAAATACACAGTTGTATTGCAAGCTTTTTCCCATAAGAACCAAGGTAAATCCTGATCATGAAGCATGGCCTTGGCTGCTCCAACTATAGCCCTGTTCTTCCGTTCAGCAACCCCATTTTGTTGAGGGTTGTATGGAACTATCAACTCTTTCTTGATACCTTCCTGAGAATAAAAATCTTTGAAGGCATTCGAGGTATACTCGCCTCCATTATCAGACCTCAATATCTTGATCTTCCTCCCTGTTTGGTTTTCCACGAGAGCCTTAAACTCTTTGAACCTACTGAAGACCTCATCTTTATTCTTCATGAAATATATCCTCGTCTTCTTGGATAAATCATCAATGACGGTAACATAGTACTTATATCCATTCAAGGATGTTGTTGACATGGGCCCACACACATCTGAATGTACAAGATCCAAAATCCCTTCGGATCTAGTGTCACTGCTTGGAAAAATGGTCTTGGTATATTTCCCAAGAGCACAACCCTTGCACACCTCATGCTTTTATGTCTTCATCTCAGGAAGCCCTGTCACTATTTCCTTAAGAATATTAAGTGCTCCATGGTGAAGGTAAGCCATCCTCCTATGCCGCAATTCTCCTATCCCTTTACAGCTACTAACCAATGCATGTGTTGGCTCAAACTATAACCAAAACAAGTTTTCATGCCTGACTCCAATCACTTTTGCAATATTGGAATCTTTGGGACGAATATAGACTTTTCCCCTCTCAAAGGTCATGATGTAACCCTTGTCTTCCAAAGCAGAAACTGAGATTAAATTCTTTGTCATGCTAGGGACATACAACACATCCTCCACCAACAAAGGTTTGCCAGACTCCCTCTGAAACTTGATGGTGCCAATACCAGTTGCATGGTACTTGGCATTGTCTCTGAGCTCAATATAGAAATCCAACTTCTTCTCCTCCAACTTGGTGAAACATTCTCTGACTCTCGTCATGTGGTGAGAAGCCCCACTGTTAATATACCATACCCTATTGGCAATTGAACTTGAGAGACATGAAATGAATGACAACTCACTCTCAAATCATGATGCAAACTCATCCACCTCTACTGTAGCAGCAAAATGCTTCTTCTACCTGTCCTTATTTTTCTTATTCGAACATTGGCTGGCATAGTGACCCATCTGATGGCAGCAAAAACATTTAATCTTGCTCAAATCTTTCTTCTTCCCACTCTTGGAAGAAGAACCTTCTGATTGCTCTTTATTGGAATTATTCTTACCCTTGCTTGCAAGAGCAATATTTTCTTCATCACTCTTCTTTGTCTGATCTCCCTGATGAGCACCTTCATGGATCTCCTCCTGAACAAAATCATCCCAAAGTCTTTCCCAATCAGGTAGCCGATCTCTGCCGACAACACACTTGACAAACACTTCCCAGTGCTTCAAAAAACCATTCAAGGCTATACGCACCAACTCATCTTCATCAATCATCTCTCCAATAGCAGCAAGCTCATCCCTGACCTGTGTCAACTTGGACAAGTAAGAGGTCACACTCTCGCCTTTGGACATCTTGGTATTATGCAATTTGTCCTTGAGCATCATCTTACGACTCTAATAGTCACTTTGATAAAGTTTTGTGAGCGTATCCCACATCTCCTTGGTGGTGTCTTTCCCTGATAAATGAGGAATTAAATGATTTCTTACTCCATCCAGGATAATCCTCTGAGCCTTGGCCTCTTTGACTTCATGTGAATCTAAGGCAATAGGATCATTTGTTGGTGGTGTCACTTATGTACTCGCATAGATCCACAACCTGTTCTCCTTGAGAACGGATGTAATTCGAACCTTCCACTACAAGAAGTTAGACACACCCTCAATCTTGTCCTCGTATCGAACACTGGTTGCCATAGCCACAAAATAACTGGAGACAAAAATCTGATTTATTTTTTTCTTGAAATATGCATCACAAATCTTGGCCTCATATTCAGAGTTTAGAGCTCTAATACCATGTTAATTTCTATAACCCAGTAACAGATTAATTGCTCAATAAATTCATAGAATATAATCAAATATCTAATTTATAACAATTAATACAACTGGGTTAATTAACAACTAATAACAGTGGAAGCAAAAAATAAAAAGAAGCCAATCACAAAAAGACAATAACACAAAATTACCCAGGAAACCCCAATGAGGGGAAAAACCTGCAAATGTTGGATCTTCTATTCAGCCTAACAGCAAACTTTTCTTTCGAAAATACAATATGAGTTTGCTATAGCAATCTTACATATATAGAGCCCAGCTACTTTACTTAGCATGCAAGAAAAGAATCTTTCCTTGCTTTCTTTGGCTTTAATTACACATAAAATCACTCTTAAATTTATCTTATCCTCACAAACTCAGAAACATTCTATTAAAGAATAAAAACTAATGTTGCTGAAAATCCAACTCAAATTGCTTTAAAGCATATCTAACTCGAGTTGCTTTAAAGTCATTTAAAGCATATCCAACTCGAGTTGCTTTAAAACAAATCCACATCCCACCTTTCGAGCTACAAAAATCAATAGCTAAAGGCATTTTTTTTGTTGGCTACGAATCTTCCTGAGTTTTTTTTGTTGCAAAGAGGATCAAATTCACTGTTTGAAGCACGTTTTTCATCAATGGTTTGATTTGAATGCTTGAGAGCAAAATTTGCGTGAGTGGAAGCCACATTTTTCAACCTGTAGGCCGCGATTTGCATTTTGTTCTGTGGAGATTGCATTGTCGTGATTGGAGGGCCTGATTCTCATAGAGGCTCATGGTTGTGTTTCTCTTGGAGAGGCATTTTTTTGGCTAGAGATTTCTCCATTCTCTTTGAATGCATGCACGTGGGATTCTCACTGGTTGGGTGCTTCTAAGTTGAAGGTCATTCCCTCTTTATGAGGCCTTGATTTTCTGTTGAGAAGGCTGCAGGTGTAATTTTGAATGCGGTGAACAAGACTTTGCAACCTTCTGCAAGTGAGGAGATGCATGATTTTCATTGAAGAAGGTGGCGTGACTTCTCTGGTTGGAGAAGTGTTGTTGTTTGGTAGCGAGTCTAAAGGAGGCTGCAACCCCTATAGGGTGTTTTGGCTTGTGCATTTGGGAGGCCTATTCTTTGGAGCATTTTTTTATCCTGGATGTCATGATTTTTCATTGTTGGGTGCATAGGATTTCCTGGTATTTCGCCATTCACTGTTGGGCGTGTAAAATATTTGTTTCCTTTTTTAATCTTGTTATGGTATTTATCCCACATTTGTTGCGGAGGGATATTTATGACTATTTAAATATCCTCTTTTTCACTTCTTCATTTTAATGGTGTGAGCAAAGGCTCACATAGTGTTTTTGGAAATCTTTTGCGATGGAAATTGGTGTGATCAATGGATATTGCTTGGGTGATTGGCCACTTCGTGGTGTGATTTGGATCCATGTGCTCTAACTTGGTGATTTGGAGTGTGCTCTAACCTAACTTGGTGATTTGGAGTGTACTTGGACCGAGAGGCTCACTTTTTTAGCCCCTGTGCATTTTGTGATCGAAAGCTCCAGAAGTGTCTTTATAGGCCTTTTTTCATTTGTACATATCTTTTGCAAACGAAGGTCATTTTTTGCAAACCACATATCAATGGAAAGGTATTTTCGTCACCTTTGTAGTGGTTGAGGAATTTCTCTCATATTTTGTTGTTTGATGGTGCTTTTATTTCGTTGAAGTTCGATATTGGTCTTGTTTCATTTGCAATATTTGGGAGTTTCTATTTGTTGTTGAAGGTTACTGTCTTTGTTTTTTTTTTGGATTTTTGTCCTAGTTGATTATGGGGTTTTCATTGCATCCTATTATGATTATGTTGGAAAGGGGGAACTATACACAATGGATAGATGGTATATTGAAGCACTTGAGATGGCTTCATCTTTTTCCATACTTATATAATCTTGTCCCCCTTCCTGATACTAATAATAAGAAGTTTGCATGGACTTGCAAAAGGGATCATGTCCTACGAGTTATTACAATGCATATTGATGATGCCACTTTGGGTGTTATTCATCATTTTGAGTGTCCATATACTCTTTGGATTAAAATCTAGGAAATACATGGAGATCCTAATACCTTGCCATTCCCAGATGATCATGTTTGAAATTGTCTAGTTCCTCTTCATTTTTCAGACAGGATACCCTATGATCATGCTACTATGCAGGAGTTAGAAGTGTTAGAATACTTTGAATCTTCAGATGAGGATGATGAGGGTTCTTCAGATGCTCCTTCTTCTCCCTCGGAGATAGTTGATGTACCTTCACCTTCAATGATTCATTGTGTAGAGTCATTGATTGAGACTCCTATCATTCCTATTTTGCAGGACCATTCATTTTGTGTTAATGATTCATTGAGCACCTCCAGTGATTCATCACACCCAGTATCTCATTGTCTTCCTACTTGGGATTCTTATTTGTCAGACATTGGTTCATTGTTCGTGGAATCTTACATTTCAGATTTGGAGGACAAATTTGAGGGTATATCCCTCCTAATTGATGATAGTTGTGGTACAACTATTGTCACCCCATTTCAGTCTTTGGATATTGTTCAGCATCAATTTCCATTAGTACCTTGTTTTTCACCTTATATTGTGATTGGGCATGTTCTTGATTGGTTCATGGCATCATCTTCCAAGGTTTTGGCAACACATGAGCAGATTTTAGAGACACCATCATACATTTTCATGCTTCCTTCTTAGGAAGCATACCTACATTTTTATTTGGTTTTGTTTCTTTTGAAAGGGAGACAAGTTGTTTGTCGACACTGGATCATGTTTTGTCTTAAGGCACTTACCATTTTTGCAAGTGATTACACATTGTGGGGGGTCTATATAGTCTCTCTCTTTCCCTCTTATGGGGGGTTGTTGGTTGTATATACATGATGTATGTAGTCCTTGGGGGGTGTAATTGATTCCTCCATCCATGCATCATTTTTTTATTTTTTCTCTCTTTTGGAGAGGGGTTTTTTCCCGTAGGTTTTTCTCCTTTTCTCTGGTTGTGAGAGATTTCTTTTTTTGCATTGTAAATGGGTACCTAAAATGATTGTGTAGCCGGGACCCATACTACATACTGCATCTTCATATTTGCATTTTCATTCTCCCTAAGTTACACTTAAGGGGGCCTGTTAGAGTAAATTACATTTACCTTAGGCTTAAGTTTTAACTTAGGCATAATTATGCATTGATTATTTGGGTGGTTTTTTCCCGTAGGGTAGTTTTTCACCCATTTGTGTTTTTCACGACTTTATAAGCCTATACATTATGTAAATTATTCATCTCAGTATTTTCACTCATTATTTGGTGAAATGGCCTCGTGTCTCTCTCAATTTTTGTGAAGGTTTTCTGCAGTTGATGATCTTGGGTTATTCGCTCTATCAAAAAATTATAGATTCATTTTGTTGTTTGGATAGATATTCTTATATTGAAAAGAATTATCTCATCCATAATACTCATGGAAGTAAAACTATCTTAGGAAATCACAAAATCTAGCTCATCACATGTTGCATGAAAATTACTAACTACTTTCTCAATTTTAGTGACTCCAAATACTTTGATATGATGTGCATGAAAGCTTGTTATTTTAACTTGTTCTATAATCTTTGTGCATTAAGATGAAAGACATTTTGCAAAATTTTGAATTTCAGTTTCATCACACCTATTCCAATTCATAGACATGTTTGACGCAATTGATAGTAATGAAGAATGTGTTGTAAACTATGACTTTTTATTGAATCTTCAGAATCAATACTCAAAACATCAATTATTCCAATAGATTGTTGAGGATTTTCCATTATCTAGAATTGAAAATATTAAAAAAATATATAAATTTACATGATCATAAGGTATTATTCTTATTCATTTGGAATATAAATGTAGAAAGAACATGCAACAACTTCAAAATTTAATACATAGAAAGTATTGTATTATTAAATATAAAAGTAATAAATGAATGAAACATTCTGTAATGACATGTACATATTTATTGCCCACTAAAATTTTCTTTATTTTTCTTATAAAGATGAAAATGTAACATTAATATTTAATAGTAGAAATATAAATGAACCTAAAATCTCAAGACTTGTATCAAACTTCCTCATGCCAAAAAAAATAAATTAAATGAATATAATAAGCTATATAAAAAATTTCATATAACTTAGATAGAGGAGATGATTCTCATTATAAGATTTAATATGATTAGTTGAATTAATATTTAGATGGGATATAAACTCAATTAACACACATGATTTGTACTTATACCTTACATTTATAAAAGAAACTACTTTACCATTATAGAAACAATGTAAAACCCATTTTTTCCTCTTTCAAAAACAATGTATTATATGGAAATTAGTAATCCTTGCTACTAATTTCCATAGGTCTATAATAGTAATATATAATAGGTTGAGTGACATTGATCCACATATAGCTTATGATAGGGAAATGGCAGGAGTTTAGTGCTGTGAGAATCCTCCTATATTAAATATGCTAGCACGATAGAACCGATTGTGCATGCAGAGAGCTTAATAAACCTCAAAATTTATGTTTTTTAATTGTCCTACACGCAAAATCATGTTTTTAGATTATTCTAATGGTTTTTATAAGGCCCCTTTGTGTGACACTAGCTATTCTTTCTTTATCTATTTTAGATTGCATATCATAGATGTATCTCGGATATTATGTTTCTATAACTTTATCTAGTTAAATATTTCATTACTAATGATAATGATCTCAAGGATATATCATGGATGTGAACTATATTTATGTTTAATTCTTTCATTTAAATTTATATTAAATATTTAATCATGATTATTAATAAGTCAATTTTACATGTTTTATATGTTTTAGAACAAGATTCCACAAAACACTAATATCAATGTTCTTCTTAACTTTCTCACTATATAATATTTTGTATAGGTAGAAGAAATTATAATATTATTTTCATTCTTTTATTGATGCCTTTATATGCCTCAAATATGTATTGTACCAAGGTTCTTCCATATGCTTTTGCTCCATTTAATCAAATTTTGAAAAAAAAATATCAGTATGCTCCATTCTCTACACAATGGAAAAACCTTTAAAGTTAAGGAATACGATGACTAAGGTTGGTTAAAGATATGAAATTTAAAGAAAAACCAAATCCTAAAATTTAGATATGTTGAAAAACCTAGTGATGAAAAGGTTAGATTAGATTTAACAATAATATGTGAAATTAAAAAAAACATCTATTTGAAAATTAACACTAGGAAGGAATAAGTGTAGGATTTGATACCTATTCAAAAAATGTAAAAGGAAAATAAACTTCCTCTAAGCTTAATCTAGGTTAATATAATAAAATGCTAACTCATCATAAGTTAACCTAGATTAATAAGTGATAGTTGTGGGATACTATATTATAATTTATCAAATTTTAACTGTACACATTTTATTTTTATTTTTTTAATATTTTGAAATCTAGTTGGTATCTACTCTAGATATGGTTCATTTCTAGTTTTGTGACTCTTAAAATTTTTGTGCTTGACAAAGCTTAACAACAAAAGGACAATTTAAAAACAGGTGATCAAAAGTTTCATTTTCATCACACAAGGAATAATTAACTCTAAGAAAACAATTCTGATGAACCATAAAAACAACAAGATTTTTAAGTATAAGAAGCCACCTAAAATATGTCTTTTTGGGTTCACAAGGAGAATGTCATAAAGCCTTTAAAAGGAATGAGATGTCTTTATCAAACCAATTAAGGCTCCACCTAAACTAGATATGACCTATGACCTCTTTTGATTCAAATGACTAGGTACAAAAAAATTTTGAAGTAATACTCATCAATGTAGACCCATCAAATTGGTTGACATTATTTAGCATTCCATTGTCAAACTTAATGTCTATTAGAAATTTAAATCTATAAAAGGCTTTAATTGGTTAAGTTTCATGAATGGATGTGTTTTTATTTGCTTGGCTTCCTAATTCAATATGAATTACTTATATGTATTGAATATCCATTGATCATAAATATCACTTAATGTCATTTTGTTCATAGGTGAAACCATAAAGATTAATATGAGGTAGACTTGTTGTAGGTGTTCATTTGTTGTGGAGGATTGGTTGCACTATAGAGAAAGTTAAATTTGTTGCATGTCTTTGCTACTTCTCCTCCTACCATATTTATTTGTTTCTCTAAACCTTATCCTTTTTTGGAGTCTTTATCCTCCCTCAAACTTTTTTCATTAAAATAATTAGCATAAAGAAAGTTGTGTGTTAAACTAATTTCTATTTTACATATTATAGTATAGTATTAACATGAATATATCCCATTTAGTTTTATGTGTAGAATAAAAGAGAAAGACAACCTTCTATAAAGATTCATGTCGAAATTGATAAAATGGAAAAGAAATAATCTGCCTCTCCTTAATTATCCTTTTTAATAGTATAATTTTATGAATGTGTTTCCTCCCCTTTAGTCTTTCAAAATTGTTATAATCATGATGCCTTAAAAAATTGTGTTGCACTTGTTCAATAAAAAAGGTTCAATTTTAATCAATACATAATATGATGCTTACACTTGGCATCAACGTAGGGATCATTAGTAATGTACCTATGCGGATATATACTATAAAACTGTGAGCACTTCCATTACAATTTTGAACAATTCTTAAATCATTTGTATGGACGGCGTCACCAAAGGTAATTTATAGTATAGTTATATCTATCAAAACATAGTGTGTATTACAAAGGAAATAATAGAAAAAGAAACAAACAATAAACAATAGAGAATAAGCAGAAACCAACACTTGCCTCATATTTCATGAATTAACTATGCATTCTCTGCCGATGTTCTCGCCAAATATCCAACACACATTGCGAAGTTTGAATTTAATGCATTAAACATGCATTCATTGCTTCAGTACCCACCAGCCTACCGCCAAAACTCGCACAATATGCATCCCCCGATTAAATATTTGTCATAATATATAATTTGTTCCTATTTTCCTAATTTGCTTAAACGAAAATGAAAAATCGACCTACTCCAACCAATAGAGAAAAAGATAAACCATAATTTTCAAGCACAAAACTATGTGCTTAAATCCCCAATGTAGAAAAAAGACAATTATATTTTAAACACTACAATTTCATTGGCCAAGCCACTATTTGAAAAGCAAATGCAACTAAACCTGCCTATCGCAGAACTAATAAGACAGAGTTAAAGATTCATGAAACATAGACTACTGTCAAATCATGGATGTTGTGGAAATTTATGTTTTCAATACACGGACCAGCATTCCTCCCTTCATACGCATATTGAAGTCGAGTGTATACCTCGGCACAAAGCATTTATCGACTGCCAGACTAAACGCATGAATAATAGAAGCCACAATTGACTTCATTTGAATGAAGGCCATTTCTTTTCCCAAGCATATACGAGGTCTGGCGTGGAAAGCGGTGAACTTGTAAGGATTTTCTCCTACAAATTTTCCATCAACGAACCATCTCTCAGGCTTAAACTCCAGGCAATCCGCTCCCCAGATGCTTTCCATCCTGCCCATGGCGTAGATGCTATAGTCAATACTCCACCCTTTGCCCACAAAGCTACCATCCGGTAAAACGTCATCTTGCACCGCTGCTTTGGAATCAAAAGGCACAGGAGGATACAAGCGGAGAGATTCGCAGAGGGCAGCATGAAGGTATTGCATGTCTCTCAATTCCTTGTACGTAAAAGCAGTCCCTTTCGCTTCTGCTTCCACATTTCTGTTTGATAGAATCTGCATTATTTCATGGCGGATGGCTGACTCCACTCGCGGATGTAATGAAAGCACCCAGAAGAACCACGTCAGTGAAGTCGACGGGGTATCTCTTCCAGCTAGCATAAAATTCACTATCATGTCTCTTAGAAAAACATCGGATCTGTGCTTCTCCTCACTTTCAACAGAGTCTGTTTCAAATTCTTTAGCAGCTGCCATCAACCTGGAAAGGAGATCATTTCTAACGGAATCGCTTCCCTCAAGTTGACTCTTGGCGATCACTTTCCTTCTAGAGCGAATAATATTCATAGCAAAATCATCCACCATACCAATGGCCTCGCGCAGCCGCTTTTCTGAACCAAGGTTAAAGAAACGCTTGACTGTCCAGAGGAAGGGCACGCTGTAGAGAAATCTCCCGAAGCTTAACTCCGTGGCATTGCCAAATTCTGTGGCAAGAGGTAACTGCGGGAGAGAGGGATGCAGATAAGCAGGATCCGCACCGAAGGCAACTCTGCAAATATTGTCGAAGGTGAATCTCTGCAAGACATCTTGTAAGTCTATGGAGACTCTTTCATTGCAGGCATTGGAGAGGACAGGTATGAGGCGCTCCAGAATTTCTGATTGCACTGTCTCCACTACGAAGTTTCTGAGCGACTTAGTGTTGAATTCGTAGCTAGCAACCTTCCTCTGCCTCTTCCACAGATCGCCGTTGGCATTGAAAATTCCTCTGCCCAAAAAGTCGTGAAGAATAACGTTGAAGCGTTCTCCTTTCCTGTAATTTTCGAAATTGGTTTTGAGCACATGTTCCACATTTGCAGGATTGGCTGTGAAATACCCTTTTAATCCTCCTGGGCGATGGTATTTGAATGTATTACAAGGAGAAGCTGAGAGTAAGTCTGTAATCCAATCGTGAAACCTATTACGGTTTTTTATCAATGGAAAAAGGATGCCAATGACGGGAAGGAGAGTGAGGGCTTCAGATTTACTCTTCCTTCGAAGAGAAAAGAAAAGCTGCAGTAAGAAAAAGACGCTAACAACCAGGCTAACACAGGGAAAGAGCAAATGAAGGGACAAGTCGGCCATTTCTATTTGCACTGGGTGAACAATATGCAGAACCTAACTATATATAGGCAGGGCCTAACGATTGGTTCCTTTTGCTTGTAGGTGTTCCAAATACACGAATAATTTATCTTCAGTTTACTCAAGAGTGAGTAAAAGGGTATCTATATTGAGTGTTTCAAGTAGACTAAGAATGAATCGGCAGGCCTGCAGAAGGCTAGATTGGACGGTATGATGGGGATTGGCGGGGCCGGGTACATATGAGATTGCCAGTTGTTGAGGGGGGAGATTTATTCGAGTAAAAACCTTAATTTTATTAGTATTTCAGAAGAGACATGACAAGAAAGATGTTTCCATACGTATCGACTCAAAGCTAAAAATATAATAACGATATGAGTCGATATATAAAATTTTTACAACGTTAGCAATTACGTTGGCAAGATATTCACTGTATCCATATTTCTGTCGTTGGCCGACAGGATGTTAATGGTTACCAAAGCGTAACAATTTAATAGTATCTGCCCTGAATATTCGGAGCTTTCCAATGAATCGACTTTTTCAGTCGCTTTCCTAGCAGAAACTAAAAGCGATTGGTAACGTTTTTATAAATATTTTATAAACAATTTTATTAGTTTATAGAGTTTTTAATTAAATTTTTCTTTTAATTGTTTGTTTGATACTTTTACATAGGCCTATAATGTGACGTTTTTATCTTACTGTTTATATATATATATAGAGTTGTATTTTTTAATTTAAAGTCATATATTTTTAATTAAAAAATATTTTTAAAAAATATATTTCTTATTTGATTATTTATATAAAATTTGTATTTTTGTTGTTGAGATTATTTATTATGTTTAAGCTCATCAAATATTAAAGGTTTTATTTCAAATTGTATAAAGTAGCTTTATATTGCATGTCTAATAGATTGTAGTGGTGGTTTATTGATAGTCCACATTAAATAGAATACACTCGATGTCTTTTGGATTAAATATGCACCTTACACATCTATATTGCATATACGCTATGCCAAACTAAATATTTAATAGGAAATATTACCAACTTACACATATCTTATTTTTCAATATATATTATTCTTTCTAAATATAATCCTTTATGAACATAACCTTCAAAACTAAAATTTTAATTCAATGTCTTGGCAAGTGAAAGTCAATGATAATGACAAAAACTATATAGGTATTGCATTATGTATCTTATACAAAACACTTAAATTTGGCATATGTTATAGAACAAAGATGTAGGGGTGAGAATAAAAATTGGGAAGGGCTAGAGCCTTAGATAAGGGTCACAATGAGTGAGATTTATCCAAAGGATCCAAGTTTAGGGATGATTCCAAAAACTAGTTCATTTCCTTTGAGATTAAAAGGAACAAATATTAAGTGCTCAAAAGGAAAACCAAATTTTAGTCATAGATAGTGTACTTAATAAAAAAAAAAGGTATACAACACAAAATTACTAGAGAATTGGATCTACCTTGTCATTCCACCAATACAAAGTAAATATACTTCAATGATTAGAACATTACTTAGATCATTTAGTGGGACTTTATATTAATTTCTTATATATAATAGATTTTATAAATTATTAAACTTCAATTCTTAGATAAGTTATTTAGGAGAAAAAAAAAATCAAGCTATGGTTCTTGATAATGAGGATTGCTAATTTTATGGAATCTCCATATTTAAATAGAGTTAATATTTAAGAACATAGCTTTGTTTCCAAGCTTAGAAAATAATATATACTGTATTAATCAAATATCTAAATAATGCAATACTATTTACTTAGTAAAATGCATAATTGTGGCTCAAGTCTTTTGGAAAAATCAAGACTAGAACATGATAATATGATGCCAAATGAATATCAAGAACATAGATACACGGATTGGATTTCCAATGCAAATCAATATATATGAAAGATAAAAATATAGTCTCATGAATGTAATCCACAACTTGTTTACTATATAAAGACTAATAATAATTAGCTTCATGGCTATTGAGTATCAATTTCTACAAGTGACTATAGCATTGATTACATACTCTATCTAATCAATGAAACTAAAAAAGATTCAAGGATTATTTATGACCACACATTAAAAGTGTGTATATTATCTTATAATTATATTATTTTGGTCAACCTTAGCTATCTCTTCTTATATTAAATAAGAATCAAAATAATTTCCTTCTCGAGACAAGAGGTCTTTTCACTTTTTCGCTACGCAAATCTATTGGCACCTGTGGGATCATAATATTATCTCCCTTTTTTCATATATAGTCATACTAGGGAATAATACCTATATATTTTGGTCATGTATTCAAACATAATCATAATTAAATCCAATAATACATATATTAAAATCAGTTATCTTTGTAACAACTATAACTAATTAATAGTGCAAAGGTTTCTAATCAACATGTTCATTACTATGACCTCTCCCACATAGAAAGAAGTATATTTTAATCTTTTTATACTTTACACAAGTCATAGACAAAAGGAAAAAATTTATATAATAGTTAAACACATGATTTAAAATCTAAGTTACAAATTCATTAAAGAAATGATCTAGGAGGGCTACAAGCACTCCACTAGGTCCAAGCACAAGTGACTAGTGAAAAATCTTCCCAACACCTTCCAACAACAAGGAAACTAAATGCATTCTAGTTAATTCCAATCAAATTACTCAAAGCAATCCATGTCACACACTTAACCACACATTCTAACATAATCAATTATCCATGTTATACATATGATAACTATAATCTAAACTCTCACATCAAAATGCACATTATTTTATACACATGAATAATTACCACCACACTTTTAAAACCAAAGAATATACCTGGATTCAATCATTAATTTCTATTTTCTCCTTAGCACCTTAATTTTCTTGATAAACCATCTTACACATGTGAATGTTATGAGATCAATATTCTCCAATTTTTAATCTCTCTTAATACTCATAGAATATTTGAGATCTCTTCTCATCGAATATTAATATTTAGTTTGTTGTTCTTTTTATTCTCCGATTTTTAATCTCTCTAAATACTCATAGAATATTTGAGATCTCTTCTCATTGAATATTAATATTTAGTTTGTTCTTCTTTTAACTCCTTCAAATTGCATCCAACATCTCTACCTACTCTAAAAATCATTTATTCCTTGGATTGTTTAAATGATGTAGTATTGACCTCAAAACTTCTTCTTTTTTTTTTTATTGGCCTCAAAACTTTTAAGCTTTCAAATGAACTGAATTTTTCAATTGCTTTCATAGTAGGAATTATAGCAATTAGTAAATGGTATATTATTAATTTTTATAAATATTGTATAAAATATTTTATTAATTTATAAACCTTATGATTTATTTTTTTCAATAAGTTTTGATATTTAACGTGAATTTTTTATTTAAGTCTTAATTATTTATTTTTGTTTAATTATATATTAATCATTCAAAAGAAAATTTATATTATTAATTTATTTTTCTTTAATGTGAAGTTACATTCTTTAAACTAAAAAAGATTTATAAAACAAATGATTTCTTATTGATTATTCATATAAAACTCCTATACTTATTATTGAAAACATTTATTAAATTTAATCTCATCAAACAAAATTCAAAATAATTTTTTCCATAATAAAATTTACTAATTTTAAGAAATTTGTATATTCATAAAATCTTAATATTTACAATTACAACTTCAAACTTACAATACAATATATAAATCATATACATCAAATCTTCAAACAAAACCAAAGAATATTATTTACTCAAAAGAATTCATAATTGTGCCTCAAGTCTTGCAAATTAACAAAGACAAGGAATATGATAATATCTTAGTGATTGAATATCAATATCTTAGAGGTAAGGATTGTCTTGCAAATATATATCAAGAAAGATACTTTCCACGTGTATCAACTCAAAAACTTCAAACTTACAATACAATATATAAATCATATACATCGAATCTTCAAACAAAACCAAAGAATATTATTTACTCAAAAGAATTCATAATTGTACCTCAAGTCTTGCAAATTAACAAAGACAAGGAATATGATAATATCTTAGTGATTGAATATCAATATCTTAGAGGTAAGGATTGTCTTGCAAATATATATCAAGAAAGATACTTTCCACGTGTATCAACTCAAAACTAATAATAAAATAACGAAAGAAAGCGACTCCTGCACATGAATTACATAGACTCAATGCTTACCAATTACGTGGGCAAGATATTTGCGTATCCATATTTCTGGATGTAAATGGTTACCAAACCCTAACAATTTAACAGTCTCTGCCCTGAAACTTCGCAGCTTTCCAATGAATCGACTTCATTAGTCGGTTTCATAGCAGGAAATATAGCGATTAATAAACACTATATTATTAATTTTTATAACTATTTTATTGGTTTGTAAAGTTTTGGGTTTTTTTAATTGTCTAAAGCATTTTGGCAGCCTACATTTTGATCAGATCCATCTCTGAGAGCAGAGTCTCTCCTCCAAGTAAGTCTATGTTTGGAGGCAGAGGACCAGATCGCTGGCCCTCGAAAAACAGAATGCTCTTAGACAGAGCACTCTTATAATCAGGTGCCCCTTTTGCCCCCTGCATTACTAAAATGCAACCATTATAATTCCAAACTTGGTCATATTTCGCTTGCGGGCAGGGGCAACTTTAGACCAGACAGACACAGAGAGCAATGGCAGGGGAACACTAAACTGAACTATTCTCCTCCATATTTAAGAATTCAGAGGTGAGGTGAGGTCTCTGACTAAACAGAAAAACAGAACCAATCTCGTGGATGAGATCAACCACTTTTAACTAACTCTTCCCATATTTGAAAGTGAAAAAGATTGTGTTCAAATGCAACCCATGTGGGGAGTAAAGCCACATAGTCCTCGATGACTTGTGCATTAAAAAAGGGCACAAAGCTAAAAAGTTCCATTTATGCTGCACCGCTGACAATCTCCCACACAGTAGCTCACATTACAAGTCCATATATTGGGCTTATACGGCGCAGAGATAACGAGATTTAAGTTCCTCTCCAATACTCTTCACATGTTTCGGTTGGATGGATACAGAGCAAATCCCACACCCATACTGATAATGTGACAGGTGTTGGCCTCTTCTGAATGTCTCGTGAGCAAGAAAGCGAACAAAACTCGTTCCACGTTCATACAATCCATATGATTCATCGTATACTTTACAAAGATGTCTTCTCAGAGCACCAGGAAAGGCAAATCGGCATTCAGTACGAATGATTCTTCACGGGAATTTTATACATGTTCTTTAAAGTACAGTCTTTTCCACGTCTGCGTTGAAAAAGTGAGTCATTCCATGTTCTTGTCGACGATGTTTCTCTCGAGGTATATATTATTGCTAACATTGACATTATTTTATAGTGTAATGGGTATGATTATAAGTGAAGTCGAGATTTTAAGTGATTATATTTTTTTTATTTCGATTTTAGAATAGTTTATAAATGATAGGGGAAAGGGTTCAGTTATCGCCCTCGTTTCAATAACCGTTCACTCTATGTTCACATTACCTCTCAAAAAAAAATTGTATTTGGTCCACTAAAATTTTTTAGAAAATCTAATAACATATTACAAAAGCACCAATACATCTTCACATGTCAATGTGTAGTTGACCAATGTATGTAGTCAGTCAACTACACATACAATTGCATTTACGATATAATACAAGTTGCTCACAAATACCCACATTTACAATTAATAATAATCTTTTATGTCTACAAATACCCTCGCTTGCAAAGGATGCCACACTCATTACATATTATATTCACAAATAAATATGCATAGTTATTGGTGCTTCATTTGCCATTATGAGAAGCTCCTATCAACTTTATGAGCTATCAAATACCCAATCTCTCAAACTTCCTCTCACATGTATATGTATTAACTCCGTTCACTATGGGTATCTGCAAAAATAATTAATGGTGTAAGGCTCCCCTAGTAAACATTAAATCCCAAAATAATGTAGAATTCAATCATTTCACTATTACAAACCTAGGTAAATGACAACTATGAATTCAAATGATCGATAATCCCCAAAAAAAATTAAATTTGAAATGCAACAACCAAAATCAATGCATTCAATTGTCATATTTGAATTATTCCTTAAGAAGGAAAGTAGTCAGCGTCAATCTCACTTATTGTAGTCTACTAATATCCTCTACATACTAGAGAGCATCGACATGCATCCTCTACACATTCCTCAAAGATTCATGCATTTTCAAGTTGGTATAGTATTTGAAAGTTACTTCCATGATGTGTGAGTTTAACAATTATATTTGTAGTGACCCTCCATTCTCACTTGGGATATGTAGGTACTCTAGCTAAAGAATCTGAAGATGAAGATGAAACAAGAACTTCTAATGGTACTTTTGTGAGTATGATGCACATTGTTTTGTTATTATTATGATGCAAAGATTTATTGAGTAGTTAAGTGATGCAGTAGCATGTTGTGAGGATAGGTGGAAAGGGCAGCATCGTACCATTGAATATATGGGGACATACGAGAATGAGATACGATTGCTAGAGTTCCTTTCCTAGCGCCTCGGCTATTATGAATGTGTACTCTAATTTGTATGTTTGAGTGAACAGGTACAGTACATCGGCTCCACCTGGATTCACAGGTTTGAGTGTGTCCACTACTCAACAGTAATATTGGGAGATAGTAACGGGCTACCTAGACATACCTTTATCCTAGTATAGTGTGTCGTCAGTTTGAGATTTGGTCTTAGCCTTATCATTATTGTTCTGGGTATTTTATTATTATGCAAGTTTAATTTGGTAGATTAAATGTGTATTTGATTTAAATATTTAATTAATTGAATTATTGTTGTGAAGGCTTTAGAATAAATTAATTAATTAATTTAATTTAGTTATGTTAATAAAAAAATTTAATTATTAAATTATATGGGAATCAAATAAATAAGATTATTTAAATTTGTTGAAATATATTAATTGTTATATTTTTTTTTAAATGCATGAGGTTGGAAAATATCTGGGGTTGTTGAGGGAAAAGATATTTTTTTGGGATAATTGTGAGTTAGAAATTTGTTATCTTATTGTTGTAAATTGATTCTCAGAGAAAATATTGGAAAAAGGGAAGAAAGTTGTTTCACGGGGAGATTTTTTGTTTTGTTGAAAAATTTACTAAGGAAATTGTGGATCTCTTAGAGGTTTTTGTTTTAGAATCTTGTTGTAGAATTCTTGGCTGTGGTATTGTTGTGTTTCTGGAAAGAGGCAATTGCACTGGAGGAAGCTTTGGCTACATTGGAAAATTGAAGCTACAAAGAAGCTTGGCAACATTTCTTGAGGCAACGGCTCTTCTGGAACAGGTTCCTTTACTGTTTTTGTGAAATTTGAATTGAAAGGTTGTTTATATTACTGTAATGCAATTTGGAAAAGTTTAAAAAGAGATTTGCAATACTGTAGAAGCTTTTGTTCTTTCTTTTAAAATATTGTTGTGAAAGAGGAACCTCTGTAGAAAACAATTAAAAAAAATCCTCTGTGTAAATTGATCTGATATTGATACAAAAGGGAATTATAGATCTCTGTAGAAAAACCTTCATTTTATTTTGGTTTCCCTATTTCTTTTAATTGTTGGGAAAATAAAATCTCTGAACTTTCCTGTAGAAAACTTATGTGAAAAATTATTGCCCAATTTTAACCAATGCTTGGATTAATATATATATATATATATATATATATATGTACATATACATATATATATTATATATATTTTGTATTTAATTTTAAGCTTTGTAAATTTTGTGAGAAAAATTTATTTTAAATGAAATTCTAAAAGACGGAATTGTAATCGCCGTACGCGATTTTTATTATCGGAGGGTTTTATTTTTTTTATTTTTTTTGAAAAATGTATATGTAATGGGGATGGGTTCCCCACAATCGTCCCCATAGGGGAGGCAGTTGTGAGGGCAGCTACCTTCACAGGCAACGCCAGCGCTGCCTACACAGTCGCGGCCCCATATGGGGTTTCGACTATGGAAAATAGCCCACGCCACTGTGTGATGTTTGTTCAATTTTTTTTATTATATAATATATGTATATATTTTATACTTAATATATAATATACATAATAATTATGATATGTATTTTATATATTATGTATATATATATTTGGAAATTGTATGGAATTTATTTAAAATGGAATTTGGGGAAAATTAAAATTTATTTTATAATTAAATAATATATTAATATGTATATATAAAAATAAAATTAATTTTATATATATATATATATATTAAATATATTTATTTAATGTGTAAGTAATACAATAAATATTGTTAAAGCATGATTAATTAAACTAAAATGATTGATTATTTTATTGTGAATTTGAGATAATTGTATGAGTAGCTAGGAACTGGAAGTAATTATTTAGTTTAATTCGTTGTGGATCAATATATCAGAATTATGTTTAAATGGTGTATTTAAATTATGCGAAATTGATAGTATTGGATTTAGGAAATTTGAATGATAGCATTTTTTATTTGCTTGAGGTTATTTTTATGAAAGCAAGTGTTTCTGTAATTGTGTATTGGGGGGAGTATTTGTCATTATGAGAATCTAAGTCTTCTAGAGTTGTAATTTGTGAAAAGGGGTTGTTGTAACTTTAGTTCACCCTTTGAGTTTTCTTGGGTAGTGCACGTATTGGGATTCAATATTGGACATCTGTAGGGATGTGTTACCTTTTGAGGTGTGTCGATTATGTGTGGTCAGTTTTAGTGCACTGTCTACCCTTGCGTGTGGTATGAGTTTATGTGTTGCCAATAGGGGAGTGGCTTTCAATGAGGGTCGGGACACAAAGTGGTCCCAGGACAACTCGTGTGGGAGTCAATTTAACCAGTGGAAATTAAATAACCTATTTTTAGGGGAATGGGTAGCTTAATACATTAACTTTGTAATTTAGCCTCGCTCATTGGCTCAAGGGCTTGTGTTAGACTTGAGATGAGTCAGGAAGGCCTAGAATGGCACGATCGTTATCTTGTCTTCTTGAAAGATAATTGATTCATTATATTCATGAAGTTGGGGGGTAACTACACAAAGTTGAGTGCATTTCTCGTTGAAGTTTTGGACTTAGGGAAAAATGCATAATTAGGCAGAGCAAAATGGGATCCATTTTTTCTTTGAGATCCCAAGCCAAAATTTAAAATGAGATCCTATTTTTTGCTGAGATCCTGAGCCAACGAACACAAAATGAGATCTAGTTTAGTATGAAACGGGATCCTATTTTCTACTAAATGGGATCTCATTTTCTACTAAATAGGATCTCGTTTTGAAAAAGTATTTAATTTTTTAGAAAATGACTATGAGGTCATTTTCTACCAACAACAATTGAGAGAGGAACATTATCCCAATTTGCACAGCTAACATTCTGGCCACCACAAAGTCCAGGTTAGTTTTTTTTTCCTTTTTTCCTATTTTTGTATTTTGTATTTATATTTACTTTTTGTATTTTGTATTTCAAATATTTATATTTGATATAGATGGATATGGTTTAGGGTTTAGGGATTTATTTATTTAGGTCATATGTGAGGTAAACTTCTATCATCAAGCCATAAATAATATAATTATCAAAAGAAGAAACCATAAAAAAAGATGTTTCCACACAACAAGGGATTATCACATAAACTATCCTATCATTATAATGAGAAATAAAATATTATAAAGTCTACCACATCTCACAAGATTATTTTCATATCTCAAAATAGGGTCATCACAAATAATAATACCATCAGAATCCAAAGGATATACGAGGATGTGTCAATTAAGAGGTTTGTATCACTAATAAAGATAGTCACTATCCAAGACTGAAGGCCTATCATATCACCTTGATCTGAAGTTAGGATCTAGAACTATTGCACGTGAATAATAACTCTTACAATGATTAAACGAAATATTTTGAAAACATAATTAAAATGCTTAGATAAACATAACCAAATTAAAGTGAAGGGATTAATAAAAGAGAGAAAAGAGAGAGAAGACAATACAAGTTGATAACAGAGTTCACCAAGATGGCTACATCTCCAGGTCCTCTCCAATATAGTGATCGATCCTTGATTATGCTCCAAAGACAATTACAAGGTTCTAACTATTACAAGTCTCCTCACAACTCTCAGACGATAATGAATTACAAAATTCCTCTATTACAAGTGCAACAAGCTTAACCACAAGCCTCAAATGCACAAGGACTATAACATTTCATTATCAAAGTCCTAGCTCTAAACTTTCAAAAATCCTCTCTCAAAAAACTTCCTGGAATGATTCCCACAAAGCATAAAATGAATTTTGAATCTCCCTCCTTCACATCACCCAGAATGTCTTTCTAAGCACCTGCACCCCCTTTTTATACATAAAATAAGCCTAACAAGGCTTTAACCATCACAACAATGATATAACCCCCTTAACAATTCATTCCATAACTTATTTTTTCCTTTAGGCCCTTTTGGTTTCGATGGTTAAGGGTATTTTTTGCTTATAGACCTATTTACTAAAGATTCGGCCTTAAAAACTTGTTTAAAAACAACCGGCTCACATATTATACATGTAGAGACCGGTGGTGCAACGATGGGTATATTTTTTTGTGATTGGTGGGTTGGTGGTTCAAACCTCACCGACTGCATTTTACCAACAAATGAAACATTTAGCACATGAAAACAAACCTGTGCCCCATATGGTTAGCACATATAGCACGCGGTGCAACGATGAGCACTATTCTTGGGAAGACAAAGGTGGGGGGTTCAACCCCCACCATTTCAATTTTGGTAAATCAACCAACAAACGGTGTGAGCACTATGAGCGGTTCCACGTGGCACACAGAGATGGTGCCATGTTTCACGATACAATTTTCTAGCAAGTACATGTCATCTACCATGCTAACAAAGACTACTGACTAGATTGCCACCTAGGCTTGTTGATAGGATGTACGGATGCCACATGTCGAGCTCTAATTGGGCCAACTCATCTATTCATACCGTATGGTTTGTTGAGTCACTGTGATGACATCATGTTGACGTAATCAATCATACCACCTGGCCCACTTAGTCAACAACAACTTTGACTTGTGATATCTTGGATGTATGAACTTGGATTTCAACGAAACAAACATCATTGGGTTTGTGTCATCAAGCTCTTTAATTTGACACCATTTATGAAAAATTTTGAGATTATTTTTTTCACTTTTCTGATGGCCTCAGGTCCCAATTCAATCGAACTTTGACTGGCCATAAATCGGATGTATGAACTCCTTTTTCATTTGTTCAAGTTGTGTTGGACTCAGTTTTATGAGCTCTTCAAGATGACGTTGAAATCTAGAGCATATGAGACACTTCAATTTTTCAGTGACAAGTATCCCCCTAGATCAGTCCTCCCCACTAGAGAACTTTTGGACCTCCAAAAGTTGCATTATTTAGAAATTAAGTGAGGGCATGGCCTCCCCACTTGTCTTGTATCCTTTGTCCATCTGAACATCTAGCTCATCACCACAATCAAGATTGCAATAATGTTGTTAAACATATGCATCATTCTATCACTTACATAAGCATCTACATCAACTATTACAACCATTAACTAATAACCACTGACTAATATCAAGATGAATAACAATGCAGATACAAAAGAAAATGAAGCAACAACATGTCTATCTTTCACAATAGGAACATTTTTACCCAAGGGACCATCAATGCTTTCATTTACCGCTTCCTCATGTCATCCTATCAATGTATCCTACAACATCTAATTAGCCTTGATTACCTCAAGTTCATTCTAGAATCACCTAACTTGACAGACATAAGAGATAAGTCTTTACTTATCACCCTTTTCAACTACCAGGCACTGATACATTTTGATCAATTTTTCGACGACGGGTCGTCGGAATTCCGACGGCTATTTGTCGCTGTTATTGCGTTGAAATTCTGACGACATTTGAAATGTCAAAATCCCGGCCCGACATCCGATGTTGGGTCAGAATTTTGACATTTCAAATGTCGTCAGAATTCCAATGCAATAACAGCGACAAACAGCCGTCGGAATTCCGACGACCCATCGTCTAAAAATTGATCAAAATGTATCAGTGAGGTGTGTTTGCACAAGATCTACCAATCTTGATCCTATGAGAATGTACAATATACCTGATGTCATCTTTAAATAGATGATAATGATTAAGTTCCTTGTAGAAAATAGCTTTTCTATCATACAAATATGGGCTTCCCAATATTATCCCATAGACAGCTAGTGGAACCACATCAAACTGCACCTCATCAACATACTTGTAACTTGTGATTGTGAATCTTATAGTACATTGCCTTATGACTTGTAATTCATTGTTCTCACAAACCCAACCTAGTGGATAAGTCCTCTGATGTAGTGTAGTTCTCAATCCCAAATTCCTTACAACATCTTCTGAGATTAGGTTAATTTGAGACTGACTATCTATGAGAGTATCAATTTTAGTGTGCTTAGCAACCACCCTTATGTGAAATAGCTCATTTCTTTTCTTATCTTCAGGAACATCATAGACTTGAGAAAAAGAAGAAGCACAACTAGCAACAAAAACATTGGTAGTAAAATCCTTACCTTTCAATCCCATTGTTCTTATCTTAGTTTCATCTTCAGACTCTGAACCAAGATCCATAACAACATTTGTGGTCTCCTTCTTTCCTTTCTATTTACAAGCCCATTTCAGCTTCAATTCTGGATGCAACTTCCAACAATGATCTGCATCATGATCTTCCTTGTCACAATAAGAGCATGTGAGCTTATCCTCCTTCTTAATGGTAGTTGTATTTTTCCCCTTTCCTACATCTTCAGACTTAGCTTCAAGCTTAGATTGCTTCTCATCAGGCTTATCAATAAAAGTACTTTTACCTCTTGACTCCAAGTGTGTGGCCTAAACACATACTTCATCCAGATTACTAGGATGCAAGACCAAAATAGAATGTCGTAGATAAGAGTGAAGACCATCTATGAACTTAAGCAATGTATCCTAGGTGTACAATGGCACATTCAATGCAATAGGTACCTCTTCCTGAATTCATGGGTGTACTCTTGGACAATTTGACCTTTCCCTTGCCTAAACATTTTCGAGTCCATCATTAACTATTGCATATGGCCCAAGAGATAAAATGCTTCTTAAGAGCATTAACAAATTTTTCCCAAGTTAAACTGACTCTAGTAGGGTGATCCCACAATATTGGTTTACAATATTTGGCCAAACTGGACACTGAAATAAATTTTTTTAACTAAATCTTCACTTTCGAGCACCTATAGCGGCTAAACCGTGAAGAATTTGAAGATGATGCAAACTAGAGTTTCATGACATTTTTTCTGTAGATTCTAAATATATTCTTTTCAAAAAAATTTGGAATCAAATTGCGCAACCTTTTCCATCAACCTCAAAACTAGTTTTTCATACAAACAAACATTTTTAAAAATTGACGCTCATGGTATAACGATAAATTTTTAATGAAGGATAAAATTCTAATTCTTTCAAATTTAGATTTGTAACTCTAATATCTAAGTGCTTCCACTTGGTTAGATTTTTATTGAATATTTTTCTTTAATCAAGTTTTCAAAGTCAAACCAATTTGCTAATTTAGACATAGCACGAGAGTAACGCTTAATTTTTTTGTATGTATCGAAAATTGATTTTTTGTTGGATCAAGGGACTTTGTCTCGGTGCACTCATATTTTAAAAAAAAAATTGATAATCTGCTATTTTTCCATGTAGAAGAGCTTTGATTTTTGTGAAAAACCTATGTTTAATAAAACTAAAAATAAATACATAAAACCAAAACATATTAAAATTATAGTCATTGGATGGCTGCCGTTCGAGGACTATTTGATTCAGAATGGGTTTGTGAAGTCTCCTCCATTTTCATCCTCAACCCGAGCTTTGAAGTGTAAAAATCTAGACTTTCAAAGTGCCTCAAGGAGAAAATGAGGGCAAAGGGGGGTTTGCTTGAACCCTAGTTCAAGCGAACCCCCTTTCCTTTTGCATTTTCTTTATTTTTTTTGGGCAGGAAATGTGGGGCCAATATTTAATGGGTTCGCTCAAACCCTAGTTTGATCAAACCCCTTATGGGTTTGCTCAAACCCTAGTTCGATCGAACCCCTTATGGGTTCACTCAAACCTACAAGTTCGTTTGAACCCCTAAAACTAATTTTTTTTACATGGGGTCATTTTTTACAAGTTTTCCTTCCTCACTCAAATTTTAAACCACTTTTTTGGGTTTACCCTCTACCATGTTGTGAAATTTCCGCCTAAGTTCTACTCTCCCACCAGGTGAGATTTGTTCCTCCCAACCGAAGAGTAGCTAATTGGATCCTAGAAGCATCATCAAAGATATTTTGTACTCTACAATAGACTTCAACTTGTTGAACCTAGTCATCTAATTTCTCAGCATTCAATTCTCCACAATACTTAGGTAGATCAAGTTTTACATCTAATTTAATTCTAGGCTTATGTGCGCCATTGAAAGGATTAGAAGTAGAATCATTAGAAGAAGAAGGGGAAGATGGAGAAGATGGAGAAGATGGAGAAGAAGGAGTTCTTGGTGGATCATCATCACCTCCTAGTCTTTTCCCTTTATCCTTTTGATTTTCATGCTTCTCTCGCTTTAAAGAATCTCCTTTTCCATGATGCTTCTTCCATTCCCACTTTTCCTGCCTTTCCTAAAAACTAACTTCTACCATTTCCTTCATTTCGAGAAAAGCTTTTCGGAAACTCTTCTCATCAAGTTTTGAACTTTTTCCAACTTCCGATCCTTCCATCCTTGGAAAAATTCTTTGTTTACCAATCTCAAGATTGTATTCTATAAGCATTCCTTCACCTTGCTGGCTCCTGGATCACGTTATCATTCACCTCTGAAAACACTAGTCACAACAAAGCTCTTATACCATTTGATCTAAAGTTACGATCTAGGACTGTTGCACATGAATAATAACTCTTACAATGATTAAACAGAAGATTTTGAAAACATAATTAAAACGCTTAGATAAACATAACCAAATTAAAGTGAAGGGATTAACAGAAGAGAGAAAAGAGAGAGAAGACAACAAAAGTTGATAACGGAGTTCACCAAGATGGCTACGTCTCTGGGTCCTCTCCAACAGAGAGACCTCCTTGATTATGCTCCAAAGACAATTACAAGGCTCCAACTATTACAAGTCTCCTCACAGCTCTTAGACGATAATGAATTACAAAATTCCTCTATTACAAGTGCAACAAGCTTAACCACAAGCCTCAAATGCATATGGATGACATTTCATTATCAAAGTCCTAGCTCTAAACTTTCAAAAACCCTCTCTCAAAAAACTTCTTGGAATGATTCCCACAAAGCATAAAATGAATTTTGAATCTCCCTCATTCACATCACCTGGAATGCCTTTCTAAGCACTAACACCCCCTTTTTATACATATAAAATAAGCCTAATAAGGCTTTAACCATCACAACAATGATATAACCCCCTTAATAATTCATTCCATAACTTATTTTGTCCTTTAGGCCCTTTTGGTTTTGATGGTTAAGGGAATTTTTGGCTTATAGGCTTATTTAGTAAAGATTTGGCCTTAAAAACTTGTTTAAAAACAACAGTCTCACATATTATACATGTAGAGACTAGTGGTGCAACGGTGGGTATAAATTTTAGCAATTTTTGGGTCAGCAGTTCAACCCCCACCAACCATGTCTTACTAGCAAATGAAACATTTAACACATGAAAACAAACCTGTGCCCCATATGGTTAGCGCATATAGTGCGTGGTGCAATGGCGAGCACTATGCTTGGGAAGACAAAGGTGGGGGTTTGACCCCCAACGTTTGAATTTTGGTAAATCAACCAACGAATGGTGTGAGCGCTATGAGCGGTGCCATGGGGCACATAGAGATGGTGCCATGTGTCACGATACGATTCGCTAGCAAGTACACGTCATCTGCCATGCTGACAAAGACTATTGACTAGACTGCCACCTAGGCTTGATGATGGGATGTACAGATGCCACATGTCGAGCTCTAATTGGTCCAACTCATCTTTTTGTACCGTATGGTCTGCTGAGTCACCGTGCTGACATCATCAGTTGTACCACCTGGCCCACTTAGTCAACAGTAACTTTGACTTGCAATATCTCGAACGTACGAACTCAGATTTTGACGAAACGAACATTGTTGGGTTTGTGTCATCGATCTCTTTGATTTTACACCATTTCTGATGAATTCTGAGATGATCATTGTTTTTTCTTTTTTGACGGCCTCAAGTCCTAGTTTAACTGAACTTTGACTAGCCATAACTCAAACGTATGAACTCCTTTTTCACCCATTCAAGTTGTATTGGACTCAATTTTTTGAGCTCTTCAAGATGACATTGAAATATAGAGCATATGAGACACTTCAATTTTCAATGACAAATATTCCCCTGGATCAGACCTACTCAATATTGCCATATACTTAAAACATTACTATAAGGTTTATAATTAGACATCATTAATAAAATTAAAGGATTTCCTTTAGCCAATAAAAGGTGAGAAAAGGTTGTGAATGAGGGAAGAACAATTTTAGCAAGATAAAAGAGACAATCATATATTCACTAAGAAATATTTAAAATCAACCTAAATATTTAATATCACATCTAAATTAATTCATAAGAATAATCTCAATTTGATTTTAAATGTCTACAATAAATTTATATTCTATGGATAAGGAAGTCTAAAACCTAGCTTTAATATTCATATTTTTCATCATATAATATGTACTTATCAATGTTAGGAAATGGTAAGGAGTTTTTATTATATTGTAGTACACATTGTACTTTACATATAAATCTCTATGCATAATGTTATTTTCTTGTTGGGTGATGCGTTTTTACTATATTATAAGTTATAAATGATATGCTAAGTATAAATATTAATTTAGATTCTTATGGGTGCACTTTAAACCTTTTATAAATTTTCCCAAAATGATATTTTATCTTTTCAATTATGATTCATTCTTTCCAACCAAGGTTTGAGAATTTATGAGGAGAGTTGCACATTTGATAGAAAGTCCAAATATATTACTATGAATCCTAAAATCAAAACATACAAAAATGATATACAAGTTATGTTGCATATTTGATAGAATTTTTAATTAATCAACAAAATTTTAATACAAATTAGGTATTGATCACTATAGTGAAACAAATTTAACATTTTGAAAAGGTTGAGCATTGTTGTGTTTTTTATTCATATGTATAATTCTTATGGGTTCATTTCTCCTCTCCTACTCTTCCTAATAAGATTTTATTTTACTCTGCCTCATATAAATGTTAGGGTTCTAACCTCTAAAAATTGAATAAGGCCAACTTAATCTCATTAGACAATGTTCCCCTAGTATTAACAAAGCCAACTTTTTATCTATCAAGCTCGGCTACATTTACATTGAATAATTTAATTTGATATCTTTATCCCCATACTTGAACTATGATATCTTGGCTCTAATTTTAACCTTTTGATCTAAAAAGTATTGGTGACATATCCATTCATGTTTTATTTTGATCATTTATTCTTGCAATTTATTACAAGGAGAGTCTTGAAGCTTGTATTCCATCCCCACCATTTTTCTTCTAAATCTTTGACATTTTCCTTCAACTTAAAGTTTAAATTTTATCCTTAATTCTATACATATTTTTCTAGGATAACACATATTCATTCTATTTCACTAAACATGTTCAAACATAGAAGAAAACCCTTCAATAGATTTAGGATAACTTTGATACCATCAAGATAATCATATCTCTCATTGCATTAACATTGAACTTAAATAAGCCTTCCTCTTTACATGCTTTTCAATTAGAGTATCCTCTAGTAAAAATAGAAACATTAATAGTGTGGTTATCAAAGAGTGTCTAGGGATGCACACATCACTATTATCGATAAAATTACAAGATTGTAAGAAATGTTTATGGAAGCAATAACTATCTTAATAGAGAATATAATGTATTAATGCATATCTAATTATTACATCTTGCAAATCAAAACCCTTTAAAATCTAACTTATTGTCATTTAATGAGTTAGCTAGGTTCAAAAAAAAATTCATCTTATCCCCCCCCAAAATTCATCACCTTTACAACAAAAATTGATTCCATCCAATTTATCTTATTTATTCTCAAATCATATTAAAATCGTCACCTTAAACTCTAAGGAATAATTGGTAAATTATTAAAAAGCCATCCTCAAAAATAAAATTTATCTCTATATTCATTATGAGCATAAGCATAACACATAACAAAAATTGGAATACAAGTTATGATATTAAATATTAAGACGGTTTAAATATGAAGATTCCATATAATTAACATTGCTTTATTTAGATATTTGATTAATAAGTATGGCTTATTTTATTATATTAGAATACAAGCTATGCTATTAAATATTAAGACCATTTAAATACGAAGATTCCATATAATGAGCAAACCTCATTATCAAGAACCATAGCTTGAATCATGTTTTTGACTAAATAACTTACCTAGGAATTCAAGTTTAAGAATCTATAAAATCTATTATATATGAGAATTTCTAAAGTTCCACTAAATGATCTATGTAATATTCTAATTATTGAAGTATGTTTACTTTGTATTGGTTGTACAACAAGGTAGCTATGTATTTATTGTTAACAACCTCGAGCTTTGAAGCTTACTAATTATGGATCTTAGGGGTTGAGTGGTTCATATTGGTAGATCTAATTCTCTAATAATATTGTATTGCATAACTTTTTTATAATAAAGTACACTATCTATGACTAAAATTTTGTGTTCCTTCTAAGCATTTAATATTTGTTCCTTTTAATCTTAAAGACAATGATCTAATTTTTGGATTAATCCCTAAACTTGAATCTTTTAGATAAATCTCGCTCATTGTGATCCTTATCTAAGACTCCAGCCCTTCCCTAATTTGATTATCATCCCTACATATTTGTTCTAGAGCATATGCCGAATTCCAACACCATGTATCAAACAAACAATTAAAAGAAAAATGAAATTAAAAACTCTATAAACTAATAAAATTGTTTATAAAATATTTATAAAAACATTTACCAATCGCTTAAGTTTCTGTAGGAAAGCGACTGAAAAAGTGGATTCATTGGAAAGCTGCGAAGTTTCAGGGCAGATGGTATTTAATTGTTAGGGTTTGGTAACCATGAACATCCTGCCGGGCGACGACAGAAATATGGAAAAAGTGAATATCCTGCCCACGTAATTACTAAGCACTGAGTCTGTAATTCATCAGCAGGAGTTGCTTTCTTTCCTTATTATATTATTAGTTTTGAGTCGATACGTGTGGAAACGTCCTCCTTGTCATGTCTCTAACGTTAATTCATATAGAAAATGTCTGAAAATGCAAATAAAATTACGGTTGTTACCCGAATAAATCTCTTCCCTCAACGACTGCCAATCACATATGTACTGGCCGCGCCAATCCCCATCATACAGTCCAATCTAGCCTTCTGCCGGCCGGCCGATCCCAATCGTAATTTTGATTCTTAGTCCGATTATTCGTGAATTTGGAACACCCACAAGCAAAAAGAACTAATCGTTAGACCTGCCTATATATAGTTAGGTCCCGCATATTGCTCACCCAATGCAACCGTGGCAATAGAAATGGCTGACTTCTCCCTTCATTTGCTCTTTCCCTCTGTTAGCCTTGTTGTTAGCGTCTTTTTCTTACTGCAGCTTTTCTTTTCTCTTCGAAGGAAGAGTAAATCTGAAAGCCTCCCTCTCCTTCCTGTCGTTGGCATCCTCCTTCCATTGATTAGAAACCGTAACAGGTTTCACGATTGGATTACAGATTTACTCTCAACTTCTCCTTGTCATACATTCAAATACCATCGCCCAGGAGGATTAAAAGGGTATTTCACAGCCAGTCCTGCAAATGTGGAGCATGTGCTCAAAACCAATTTCGAAAATTACAGGAAAGGAGAACGCTTCAACGTTATCCTTCACGACTTTTTGGGCAGAGGAATTTTCAATGCCAACGGCGAGCTGTGGAAGAGGCAGAGGAAGGTTGCCAGCTACGAGTTCAACACTAAGTCGCTCAGAAACTTCGTAGTGGAGACAGTGCAATCTGAAATTCTGGAGCGCCTCATACCTGTCCTCTCCAAGGCCTGCAATGAAGGAGCCTCCATAGACTTGCAAGATGTCTTGAAGAGATTCACCTTCGACAATATTTGCAGAGTTGCCTTCGGTGCGGATCCTGGTTATCTGCATCCCTCTCTCCCACAGTTACCTCTTGCAAGAGAATTTGGCAATGCCACGGAGTTAAGTTTCGGGAGATTTCTCTACAGCGTTCCCTTCCTCTGGAGAGTCAAGCGTTTCTTTAATCTTGGTTCAGAAAGGCGGCTGCGAGAGGCGATTGGTATGGTGGATGATTTTGCTATGAATATTATTCGCTCTAGAAGGAAAAAGATCACCAAGAGTCAACTTAAGGGAAGCGAATCCCTTAGAAATTATCTCCTTTCCAGATTGATGGCAGCTGCTGAAGAATTTGAAACAGACATTGTTGAAAGTGAGGAGAAACACAAATCCGATGTTTTTCTAAGAGACATGATAGTGAATTTTATGCTAGCTGGAAGAGACACCCCGTCGACTTCACTGACGTGGTTCTTCTGGGTGCTTTCATTACATCCGCGAGTGGAGTCAGCCATCCGCCATGAAATAATGCAGATTCTATCAAACAGAAATGTGGAAGCAGAAGCGAAAGGGACTGCTTTTACGTACGAGGAATTGAGGGACATGCAATACCTTCATGCTGCTCTCTGCGAATCTCTCCGCTTGTATCCTCCTGTGCCTTTTGATTCCAAAGCAGCAGTGAAAGATGACATTTTACCGGACGGTAGTTTTGTGGGCAAAGGGTGGGGTATTGACTATAGCATCTATGCCATGGGCAGGATGGAAAGCATCTGGGGAGCGGATTGCCTGGAGTTTAAGCCTGAGAGATGGTTCGTCGATGGAAAATTTGTAGGGGAAAATCCTTACAAGTTCACTGCTTTCCACTCCGGACCTCGCATATGCTTGGGAAAAGAAATGGCCTTCATTCAAATGAAGTCAATTGTGGCTTCTATTATTCATGTGTTTAGTCTGGTGGTCGATAAAAGCTTTGTTCCAAGGTATACACTCGACTTCAATATGCGTATGAAGGGAGGAATGCTGGTTTGTGTGTGCAAAAGATAAATTTTCACAACACCCATGGTTTGACAGTAGTTTATGTTTCATTAATCTTTTACCCTGGCTTATTTGCTTTGTAATACACACGATGTTTTGACAAACACAGATATAATATAATTTTTCTCTGTTGACGCCGTCCATGTAAATGATTTATCGATTGTTCAAAATTGTAATGGAAGTTCGCAGAGTTTATAGTGTATATCCAGATAGGTACATTACTAATGATCCCTACATTGATGCCAAGTGTAAGTATCATATTATGTATTAATTAAAATTTAATATTTTAATTGGGCAAATGCAATACAATTTTTGAAGGCGTCATAATTATAATAACTTTGAAAGAGGAAAGGGGAGGAAAAACATTTGTAACGTTATATTATTAAAGAGGTTAATTAAGGAGAGGTAAATTATTTCTTTTCCATTCTCTCAATTTTAGCAAGAATCTTTAGGAAAAGTTGTCTTCCTCTTTTATTCTACACATAAGATTAAATGAGATAGATCCATGTTAATACTATACTACAATTTGTAAAATAAAAATTACTTTGACACATAACCAAGTTCCCTATGTTAACTATTTTAATGAAAAGAGATAGAGGGGGGACAAGGACTCTAAAAAAGGATATTGTTTAGAGAAACAAATAAAATTGGTAGGAAAAGGAGCACCAAAACTAGGAAACATGTTAACTTTCGTTATAGTGCACAACCAATCCTCCCTCCTTCACAAAAAATGAACACCTATGACAACTGTACCTCATCTTACTCTTTATGGTTTCACCTATGAATAAAATGACATTAACTGATATTTATGATCAGTGGGAACTCAAGACATATAGGTAATTCATATTAATCTAGGAAACTAAGAAAATAACTCATATCCATTCATTAAACTAGACCTAGCGATCTCTCCAAGATGATTACTAGAGAAACATAAAATGGTAAAACAAATTAATGTTTCTTATAGATTAACAAAATCATAAAATATCAATCTCTTGGTACAAAAAGAAAACGATTGATTTTATATTAAAATGGAATTTATATAGTTATAAGCAGGAAAATCCCTCATTTATATATAATGATGTAAATCTTCATGCAATGAAAATTAGAGGAGACTAAGAACAATTCAAAAGAGTTAAGAATGAGAATAGAGAAATAGGTGGAATAAATATTAGGGAGACTACATAATCTATAGGATGATGCTCAAATAATACTAGATCAATGGACATAATTGAAAGGTCAAATGCTTGATAATTTTGCCGATACTCTGAAGATACATTTATACAAAGGACAATACAATTGAGTAATAATTGTAACTTTATAACTACGTGACTTTAACTAAACCTCCACATAAACGCTATCTAAAAGAAATATGACAATATAATATTTTTTCTAACATTCCCCCCTTATTATATTGTTCATGTAATTTTAAGTACCCCTGAAAACTCCAATTTCACCTTGCTAAGGGACCCCACCTTAAGGCTTACACAACAAAGCTTGTTGATTACAAAAAAATACATTTTTGAGAATATCTTCATTTCAATAAACAAATCTTGAATTGGGTGGAACTCTATCAAGCTTCCTCATTACCCTCGGAAGGGTGTAGCTTTGAGTTGAATTCCCTAGTTCTTGGACTACCATTTTCCCAAACTCTTGAACCACTTATTACAAAATTATTCAACAATAATCCATATTGAGCTACTATAGTGCTCCATCAAGCTATCTAATGACCTTTGGAAGAGTATAATTCTCTATCACAAACTCGTATTTACTCACTAGAAACCAATCCATATTGAGTTCAACACAAAATCCCTTACTTATCTCCAAAAATCAAACTTCACAATGTATGTATTCTTGAAATCCATCAACAAGTAAAGGAAAGCAAGAAAGAAAGAAAAATGCTTCTCATGCAAAGCACCATCTCAAACTGAGAAGCTAACATGACATGATGGATATTCCTCCATCCTCTATTGCCACTAGACCCCAATGGATCTTGTTACACTTTATCTGTTTGATAGCTTGGATGAGTCTTTGGAGACCTTATCAAGTCTAGCAAAGATAGCCTCAAAAATCCAAGCATAATTGTTTGAAGATCCATTAGTAACATTGATAAACTCGTCTACAAGATAATCAACAATTTTTTTAATGTTTTGGAATGCACTATCTCAACTACAAGTAGTAAGAAGATAGATTGCTTGATTGTTACATCTCAAGGAAGATATATAAATTGCTTGGCATCTTACAATACTAATACACCTAATTCAAGTGACATCTTCTCTTTCAAAATAACTTACCTCTAAGTTACCACTAATAAGGGATGCATGCAAATGACTATGTAGTCATTTATGAGTTCTAATATGTCGCAAATGAATGATTGTACTCCTTATTTCAAAAAATCCCACTATGCTTTTCTTTCTCATAAAAATGTTTGACTCAAATAAATGCAAAATAAATTAAAGGTTTAACATCTCCTTTAATTACTTCACCAAATCAAAGTGTCAACATTATTTCCAAACCCTAACCTTTCCTACACAACTTTTTTTGTTGTCATCAAAATAATTATCTTATATAGATCATTGATAGCATAAACTATCTTGGACAATTAATAAAGCCTTAAAAGGTGCTTTAAGATCAGTTTACAAAAGATTATTGGTTCTCATTAAACCAGCAAACCAAAACTAAAGCAATTACCTCGCCTGTGTGTGGTAATTTTTTATCCTTTTCTTCACCTATCAATATGAAGTGAGCCACAACTTAATATGAGGAATATTTGAACTATCAATATGTAGGATTGATGGTGATAACTTTCAAAATTCATGCTACCTCAACAATCAAAGCTTCATAAAGAAGAATTAGTAATGCTATTCAAGTGTATTCTCACATTGATATGCTCTTCTTATATGAATATTTTCTTTTGAGTTCAACTCTATCTCCTTTATAAATGTTTAAACCATAGACTCTACCACATTTATTGAGTAAATTCTTCAATCTGAAATGCATCAACTATATACAAGGTCTTGAATCTATAGATTAAAAGAAGAAAAGAACTAGAATATAGTTTACATACAATGTACTATGCCCAGGTTCACCCTTGCATTTTGTTGAAGATTTCTTTGACAAGGATGATAGATCATGGCATTCTCTAGCATGTGAGAAAAGGAATATTAATCTCTTCTATCAACATTCTTTGCAACACCTTCAATAGACTAGTATGTTATATTTAAAAAATATTAGTTTCTATCAATTCCTCCCTAGCAGGATACACCTACCTTCATGAGCTCTTGCTTTTATCTTTCAAACAGTAATTTTCTCTAATCTCTATGTCATGGCTATTGCACCATTCACCTCCTAAAAAACTTCCATGCTTCTACATTGGATATTTCTCATGCCAATGCAAACTAGTTTTTATATTATGAAAAATCATGACTAAAGCACCCTCTAGATCCTAAGATTGCAAAGTATGACAATTTTTTTATTGGGAATTGAAATTGGGAAGAATGAACTCCATGTTTTGCAGTCTCCAATGAACTCTCTTCTCACACCATTTTTAGAACATAACATCAACAACAAGATTCAACTCATCCTTTGTAGTTTCTTTGATACCATATGAGAGGTCAAATTCTTCACACTTTCATTGATACTCTGAAGATACATTTATACAAGGAACATTATAATTGAAGAATAATTGTAACTTTGTAACATTATAGTTGAGGAATAACTGTAACTTTGTAACTAGGTAACTTTAATTGAACCTCTGTATAACCCTATCTAAAATCGATCTAACAATGTAATATTTATACTAACAATAAGATGGTACACATTCATAATTAATAAATCTAACTACAAAAAAATGCAATGACACTTCTTATTTCTAGGATCAAAAGTCCTATGTGATTTAGTTGAGGATGAACCTTATTCAACCACTATTAATGGAGATAGGTAAATCATAATTCATGAGTATTTTTCCTATATTGTTTTTCTTGTAGGTATGTTGAACAAGTGTTTTTTGTGTTACAGAGGCCTTCAAATCCCAAGAAGTGGAGGGTGGTTGCGCATGCTTCAAATCCCATCTCTAGGTTAGTAATAGAGGAAGGGTATTTTAATATTTTATGTGCTTTCCTATTTTAACAAAAAATTAATGGGTGAAAGGTATCTTTAGGATTGTTTATATCATTTTTTGGCTATATTTTCAATATCTCCAATACCAATTTCTGAATGTAGATTTTTCTTTTCTTCTTGTGTTTGGTGGTTTTCTACATCTGAAATTTGAATTATCTTTTCTTGTGATTTCCGAGTCTCCTAATTCTAACTTTTCTTGTGAAAGTGCTTCAATTTTGTTTGAGGCTTATATGGTTCCAAAGAGCTCAAGCCTAGACCATAGCCCTTTTTTCACAAAAATATTTACTGTCATGATTGCCTTTTACAAAAATAATCTTAGCCTTTGCAATGGACTTGTAGTTAGTTGCACACAGGATTTTAGGAGTCTCGAAGGGTTTAAATTATCTTGATATGCATTGGAAAAAGTATTCTCCTTCATGCTTTGTACTTGTTGATGAAGGCACATGGTCTCTAACACAAATTTGTCTTGCATTTGCATTAACAAACCCTGATGATCCTCAAATCTCTATATTAGATCTCATTTTTGTGACCTCACTAGAGATTCAATCATCTTGAGCAACATTATTAGTTCTTTTACTTAACATTTTAGTGTATAGAAGATCTGATCCATGTGGTAAGAAACTTTGTCCTTGAAACTTTCCCCCTGAAAAGCATGTTTTCCCATTTCAATAGCTCAAATTCAGACTAGAGAATCCAAATTTGGATTAAAATCCACATATGCATAGAATAAAAGAAAATTATGAAATTATTTCAATTTATTTAGATTTTTACAACAACTTTATTAACCTTGTTTCACTGTTTTCTTTATCACACGGTAGTCCAAAATTTTGATATCTTCAAAAAAATTATTTTGTCCAAAATTATTTATGGATTTCAAAAATTTTACGGATACCTAAAGTTTTTTGAAAATTTCTCATTTCTACTTATAGGGAGGAGCTAAGATTTTTTTTTTTACGGATACCTACTTCGAGGGGCCAAACATTGGAGAAGGATTTATCCCAAGCATCTTAGGCTTTAGTATTTGATGCTCATTTAAAATTTTCACTCCATGTGGTGGGTCATCCATCTGGTGTGCACCAAACCTTGAGTGCTTAAGGGTCTACAAGTTGGGAATTTGGGCTTTGGACTATAGTAACAATACACACTTTCTACAAATTGTAAAGGGTTGGATCAACCCTGATGGATGACCAACATGGCCTTTGAAAGATGACTAGAAAAATGTGTTTCAAGCTTTAGGGTTGAAAAAGCAATTCACAACACTATAAAACTTCAGTGTGATTCTAAATCTTGGGGAATGATAATTTGAACTTTGGGGTCCAATTTACTAAATGCATTTTGAACTTTAGGGTTCAAAATGCATCCACCAATCAAGAAAAATAATGTAGTGTGTGATTTAGGTAACCTACAATGGGTAGCCAACACAAAAATCCATACAATTAAAACAATTCACACTGCAGTATAGAGGAAACCACAACCCATAACATGTTCTTTATTCCTCAAGTTTGGATTACAACCCTGCCTTTAGGCATACACGTTCAAATATTCCAATAGGGATCAATCTTAACAAACCAACAACCAAATCATGATAATAGCAAATTCAAAATATTTAGAACAACAACAACATGTGGGCTGAACAACCTCTAATCCTACTTACAATCAATTAAGGCACACAAACCTAAGAGGCTTCTTCATAGGAAAAATAGTAAGATTAAGTAGGTCTCTGATGCTAGTTAACTACTTCATCCAGTCTCTCATTCCACACTACATATTACCACCAACTAAGAGGAAAGACTTAATTTGTATTAACCTATTCCTTAAAGAGAAAAAATATTACCATACTACTATATATTCTCCTTTCTATATGTTCATTTATTTCCTCCTTTGTACAAGCCTATATTCAAATTTTATTTTGAATAGCCACTGCCAAGATTGAAATTGTTGATCTAACAATAATACCATGATTAGGAGTTGTTAACATTAGAAATGAGATCCCACTTTATAGACTATCACTAGTATAAGTGAACAATATGTCATCAAGAATGCTCGACAATGCAAAGCAATAAATTGTTTCCAACACAATCAAGAATGGGAATAGGTGTGCATGGCAGAAGATTGTTAAGTGTAACTATTGATAGGTAGAAAGGCTCAACCCATGGGTTAGAATAGGTGAATGGAGGATAATTTTCCATGCTACAGTTGACAAATATCACTTCTAGCATAATAAGCATTGCCAACAACCAAGCATAAATATCTACAATTTATAATGATGCTTGCAAATTTTGTGGGTCCTAGTGGTAGCATGGAGGTTAACACTCACAATTTGATAAAAATTTGGGCCCCAGTATGGAACTTTCCTAACAGAAAGAATATTTCTAGTTAGAACTATGGGATCTTGAAGATTTTAATTTCTCATACGGCGATGTAAATAGTGTGGGCCCAACAATTTGGTTGACCAATAGAGAGGGAAGAATATGTGGGTCCCAACAAGGATTTGTAACACCCAACTTAGAGAAGATTCATTTATATATTTATTTATTTATCTCCCCACATGTAGTTGATGGTGAATCCCCTAGGTAGATGCAAATAAAGGAGGATATAAGGAAGGAACTAGCTCCATTGTGGAACCCATGTGAACAAAAGAAAGAACCTAATAAGACAAAAAAAAAGAAACACAGAAAAAACTTTGGGACTCCCACAACCTACAATTCAGACTTCAGGGTCTAAGAAGCAGATTGCAACTGTGCAAAACTTTAACAAGGTAAGGAGAACAAGCTCTTGCTTTTTGATTGCTGAGGCATAACTCCCTCCTTTTGTGTGCTATGCCAAAACAATTCAGATCAAGTACTCAAGCATACATGGGCCCACCTTAGCCAAGTGTGGAGTTCCCAAATGCATTAGAAAGTGGACTAATCCTCACAACAAAACTCTCCTTCTCAAGGGTAAGAGAGGCAAGGAAAATGACAAGGTTCACAAGGGAACAACCAAAAGAGATAATGAGAACATCACAAAGCATCGTAGAAACATACAATCTCATAAAGAGGGGTGTAAATCTTGAATGAATCTATGACAAGAGTAGGGCCAAGAGGTAAGAAATCAAGCTTACAAATACAATAATCTAAATGCATCCAAAGACATTTTGTTTACTTATTCATTTTTTGTGCTTTTCCAAATTGAAGTGTGAGTTAATTAATCTACATGAAAATACAACTTCGATATGGATTTGCAAGTACATTGTGATTTTTCTTGTGTTTTTGGTTTCAAGTAGAGTTTTCAATTAAGTGTTTAACCCACTAGCAAGAAGAGTACATAAAATAATCTTAATCTAATCTACCTAAGAAAGCAACAATGAATCTAAACTAAACTAAGGAAAAATAATAGAGTGTTACAAAGTTTATACAAGGGTATGTGATTTAATAACTAACTAATAAAAATTTGAGTAAAGAAATTGTTGCTTGAAATAAAAGAACTTGGAATAATCTTTGAAGCTTCTTATGCAACTATTGTAATTGTATCCTTGGAGGATCCAAATTTTATTCATAATATTTTTTCCTCTTCTAGCCTTGGGGTACCCCACTTGATGAAAATGAAAGATTCAAATTGGGATTGATTTAGGATTTGTCAGTTGGACCACCAAGTTATCATCAAATGTGTATGTTGACCCATGTAATTTTGGATGCTTATAAGTTAACACCACCCTATCATTTGGACCAATTGGCCCCACATGTTTGAATTGGGAGACAACTGAACTAGGTAGTACAATACACTCACATCCAAACACAAAGTTGGACAAGTACACACCCACCACAATACATGCAAAGAATCATCAAGCAAGCACACATGAGGAGTACATAGGTAGCATTCTAGGTGTACACATGCCAAATACGTCATCACTATATTACACCAAGTAGGCACACATGAAGAGATCATCGAATCAAATCAAGCATGTGCAAAATGATCACTAGCACCTATTGGACTTACAATCCAAGGTACAAAAAGGAAGAGATGGTTGTCCTAGGTATGAGCAATTGTGTGTCATTGTGGAACCAACCATGTGTAGGCTTAGGAGCATGCCCCCATCCCATGGATGCCCTCATTGACACTAGTATTGGTGCACAAGTCTTTCCCAAGGTCCATGGTCTCATAAATGCTAGAGTGTCTTGTCTATCCTCCACAGTCCTTTCACATATCCTCATAGGCATAGTAAAGTGTCTTGTAGATTATTTTTCATTAAAATTTACATGTTTGATTCCCCATTCATTTTAAGTTGTATCTTATTTTAACCTATCGATGCCTCAACCTCACTCAACATATGAGTGGTTGGGTGAGAGAGTCCACTCCATTCTAGCTTAGATTCTTCAACTCCTACGACTTCATAACAAAAGCACACAAACACATAACATGAAGGATGGGGGTCATAGCAAGGCTCACACAATACCATTTTACTTTTCCATGCCATTTCCATGATAATCCCATATTCCCACACTACATTTTAGTCATAATGCAACATCCCTTTTCTCACAAGAAGCACATGCATGCCTTTTCCAACATTTCAAGGATTTAATGAAAATTTTGTGAAATTCTCAAACATCAAAGTTTAAAAATACTAACGTAACCTTTTGAAGTCAAGGGCATGTAAAACATACTTTTTGAAACATGTAAATTTTTGGAAGAAGTTTTTCCATAGTTTGGGCATAAATGAAAAATCTTCAAATGCATGAATTGGTGATTCTTGAATCGATTCTCATCAATTCAATCAACCCTCTCAAATAGTCTTTTGTGCAAAAAGAAAAAACCATTGCATGCACTCAAGGTGGCTTGGAATCATGTAAGGGATTTAAATACAAGGAGGTAAAATTGAAATCCTTACCTTCCACCAAAAGCACCACAAGGAAGGATGAACAATTGTTTTGCAAGGAGGCTCCTTCCACACATACTCAACAAGTGAAACCTTCATGAAAATCTTGCCACAATGAGAGGTTGCACCTTCGAATCCCCATGCCCAAGAGTAAGAAAATTAAAAAGAGAAGGGAAAACCAAAAAGAAGCCAAAAGCTGCCCTCCCAAAATCCAATGCCCAAATGGGCCTTTTTCCCTACCTTTTATCCCAAAAACAATTTCAGAAAGCCCAACAATAAAACAATAGTAATTTTTATATATAAAATCATTTCTGAAATCTTTTAAAAACACATGATATTTTGATTAAATAATGTTGACATGAGGGAACATTCAATTTTTACAGAAATAAATAATATGATTTTCTGATACAACATAGATTTCATTAAACTACATGACATTAAAATGCATTGTGTAAAACATACAAATTATAACTTTAAAATTTTAAATCAATTACCAACACACAATAAATTATGGAAAGTTATTAAATGAGTTTAATCACCAAAGTCAGACAGAGTTTATGGAAAATATTTAAATAATATAAATTATAGGAATCTGACAACATAGACACAATAATGGTTTGCTCACAACTTGAGAATCCATTATCAACTGATTCAAGGTAGAACATAAAACATTTAGCCAAGTTGACTATCTCCATTTGGCATGCATGGCCAATACAGAATAGCTGAAACACAACATAAATATTGACCAATGAGAAAATATCAAATATACATCTTGTCTTTTCATGTGTTGAGATGTCTAGGGATGTGACATTCAAGTTTTAATGTTACATAGCTATGTAAGGGCCTTGTGAAATGTTTTTGTGAACTTTTAATAGAAAAAAGGTTTATGGTACTCATTAATATTGTTGAGATGAGTGTTGTGCATGTCATGAATGAATAATAAAATTGTGTCATTTAATTATAGACTCAGAAAGGTGCTTTCTACCCAGGATTGAACATGACATGCTCGATCGTTACATAATAGTAATACAAACACTATATTATGTGTTGTAAAGAGAAGTTTTCATCGTGAAATGAATAATAAAATCTCTGATATCTTGTTCTTTTGTTTTCCTTTCCTAGATTTACTCAATAAGAAGAGATGGATATTTAGTCATTTTCAACTTGAGAAACTTTTCTCTTTATAGTTCCTTTATGTTCTATTGATTTGTTGATAATTTGTCCTACAAGTGAGGAAATTTAGAGCTGATGAGCTTATGGAATACTATAAGGTAAGATATAATTTGTATAATAGTGCTGCTAGTCTTACATGTGAATTTCAGTGGCACAATGGTTGCCATGTTCTTTTGTACCATATTTTCAATTTATGTTGTTGGTTTATTGTAACATGAGAGAATATTGTTATTTAATGAATGTGGAATCCCTGTAATACCACATGTATGATAAAAGTTCAAGCTCAAACTAGAATTTTGATGTGATTTTTTATTAACCCCATCATTACATAGAGTCATGATACATGTATTAATATAGACTGAAATAAAAACTATTATTTTCTAATTTGTTTTCTTATAGAACATTATGGTATTTTTGGAAGTCAAACATGAAATTAAAGAAGTTTCTACATATTATCAAGAGCTCTTCTGTATTTCTAGTTATTTATGACAACAAGAGGTACAATTTAGCTTTATTATTTTTTCATCTTTTTAAAATGAATATAAATAGTTGTAATTTTAATTTCTTTTGGTAATATTATATGTTTCAAGACATGATAGTCAAATGATTGACACTAGAAAATCTTCATGTGAATTGAGCCTTATATGTTGTTGACTTCTTAATGACCTCTTCTTTGATATGCTTTTTTTTTCCCTCCTGATATTTGCTATTAGTATATATGATTATATGTTGCAAGATAGTATTATCTTTGCCTCCCATAATTAATGGTGCTCATTCTGCTATTTCTTTGAAAATGAAGAATGTACTCATTGAATGCACAACAACTGACCTAACAAAAGCAAAAAAATTTCTAAATACAATGGTAACTTATTTATTAATTAGAGTGCTATTCTTTGTTGGGAAAGTCAACTCTACTAATTTTTTATGCAATCCTAGTAGGAACTTCTCCTCTACCAATGGATTTGGTTACTAGTGTAACTACATCTTTCAATTTTCCATTTATGTTTGTATTTCTTTTGGTTTAATAACAATATGCAATATAATACATAGAAAGTAGAGTGAGGTGCTTGGAAAAAGGAAACAAAGAATCACTCTTGACAATCTTGAGTGATGTGTGAGTTTTGAAGAATGTATTCATGGTCTCCTATTTATATCTATGCAGGTGACAATGTTTTCAATATACTGTGAAAGGAAGTTTGAGGTGGAGCTAGTTGAGGTGATAACTCTAGATGATAAATATTTCATTTATCCAAATCTCTTTGTTTGGAAATTGAAGGTTGATTTACCATAAATTATTCAATCGATTAGCATTCCTCTTAAAGTGAATGAGGTGAATATTTTTTATTATTCCATATATTCTTTAAAATTGATAATTCTTTAGTTGAATATACTCATTTATTAACTAAAGAATTAAAAATTCATGCAAATTTTATATATGAAAGTGTCATGTCCCCTTTTCCAATAAGTTCCCATAATGTTGTGTAAGCCCATTTCCGATTTCCCATAGGCTTATTTCCCATTGGCTTAGGGAAATAATACTAGGGAAATGATTTTATAACTTTTGAGTGAGTTGTGCCTTTTGTCTTTATAAGTGGGGTCTTTGTAATAGATTATTTTCATAAAGTGGGTGCATATAGTTGGGGTCTTTGTATTTAAAACAAAAATTTATTCAATCCTCCAAAGTGATGTTGGAAAAGACATTTTGGAGGGAAAATTCAGGTACGCAAGGGTCTATATAAGCAAGGATTTTGTCCAAAGCATGTATGCTTGTTTATTATCTCATTCCCTCAAAGAGATTGGACATCCTATTCATCTATCATTAGAGATTGGAGGATGGAAATTGTTGATTCAAAATTGTGCAATTCTCTCTAGAGATTGCCTTTGAGTTTCAAAGTTGTAGATTGGAGTTTTGTCATGGAAAATATCATTGTTTGTAGCAGCTCATATAGCACCAATTTCTAAAGGTTTGGGTGGCTTTCACAGTACCATAGTTCCAGGATTGAGTCAGCTTCCATAAGCACCCTTATTACAACACCATATGTGTGGGTCGTGGGTGGCTAACTCAATGCCATTATTGCAGATTTGGGGTGGATATTTTAGTTCCCTTTTGAACTATTGGTGGCTAGGGAAGTGCCATTTATTGTTACTTTGTATGAGGGTTTATATTGCTGCAGTACATTTAATTTCTAGAAATCTATTATTCATTTTAGTAAATATGATTTGTGACAAGAAGAATTTCAATTACAAAGTGCTGAAAATTGTGAAGTAACATTTGATTGAATATCACATAATATTCCATTTGGGGATATTATAGAAAGTAAAATTCAATTATGATACACCCACAGCCAATTTCATAAATTTTCCAGACATTTCTCTTTTTGGACCCAAACATCAATAAGAAGGGTTGAAGTTAAATAGCACAAAAGTTTCCGCACTCACTTTTTTAAAGTGATGAAGACTGAAGTATTATTTGCAACTTTTTTTTTATAATTGACAACTGAAATTTCTTAGTGTTAACCACAATTCAAAAACTTGGACATGGTAAAACTAAATAGGCCAAAATTCTCACTCAGACTTGAGAGTTGGAAAAATTATGGCATTACAAAAAAGTACATAAATTTATAGAACAACTTACATACTAAATTTAGAGAACTAAAAATTAGTTTTTCTATTAGTTTGGACCAAAATAGAGAACTCTGCACATCATCATGTCACATATCATATCTTTTGAGAATGAATTTTGGACATTAAGTTATTTATACATTGATGGATTCTTCTGTATTAATCATAGTTCAAAAATTCAAAACTAGGTAAAAATCAATAGGCTAAAATTTTGGGTGAGACTTGGGACCTGGCAAAAACTTGGCATATTTAAAAATGCATAAATTCATGAAATAGAACCTAAATAACATGCAAAATACTAAATTGAGAGAATTGAAAAGAGGGTATTATATTACTTTTAGACTAAAATGGAGTACAATGCACACCATAGTGTCATATATGATATGATGATTGATAATTTGATGTTATAAAAAAAAATTGCAAATCCATAAAATATTTTACAAATTTCTCCTTTGGATAAACCTCTTTAATGCTAATACCCTCAGAAACAATTTTTTTCTCAAGTATATGATAGTCACTATTCAATGAAGTCCCACTTGATTTGCTTTTGATGCAGTCATGGGTTGAGGATCCAATGAAGGATTATCTAACCATGCAGTGAATTGAAAAAAAACACAATTTAAACAACAAAATGTCATTTATTCAATCACAATGACATAGGATTACAATTTGCAACAATGGGCTTCCAACATGCTAGGTTCCTGTCGTTTGATTAAAAACATGCCAAATTACACAATTTGAAAGATATTACATCACTGCCAGTTCCAAGCTCCAAAATGAAAACAACTAAATTTTTCCTACCATCTTGACTGCTTTCCAATGATCATAAACAATGTTTATATTGAATATTTTAGCCTTAAGAGTGATCTCAGTTGGCTGCAAGGAGGTGTAAAAATTAATGCCAAATGTAATGTGTAGTTATTCAAACATGTGAGAATCTTTGAAATGACTGTGGTGATGATGGATCAACAGATCTTGATGCAGTTTATACCATATACTCTCTTTGGTCCAATATAGCTTGAAATGGGTTTCTTTGTTGCAATATGTTTCAGAAAGTTGCTGCAAACTATGAACAATAAAATTGGATGCTTGCATGTTATGCCCAATAATGAGTCTGTAAGTGAATTATGCCTTTGTAGTCATCAAAATCTCACGATCATTGAATGAAAAATTGTACGATTAGTATAAAACATATATTCTCAACAATGAAGTGAATTGTTGTAAATGTGGTGAAATGCAATAGGATCTATGATGACTAGAATGTTGTTGAAAACTTGGAAACAAACAAACAAAGGAATTTTTTTTTTTTGGTTAATGCAGATTGCTCTTACACCATAGGATACTCTTGCATTAGCATGCACCTACACTAGGAGAATTCATCATAGCTGTTGTTGCCTCCACTATCCTCTTTTTTTCTGATTTCTACTCCTTATACAAAGCAAAGACAACCTTAATTTTTTGAATAATCTCCAGTTCTAGTATATTACATAACTACACATCTTGGCCAAGGATTTATCCAAGGTGTGATATTTAATTTGATTGATGTATCCTCATATCCTAAAGCCACAATAATTGTGCATCACCATTCTTGGAATTGCTTTTGAACTCAATGTGCAATGCCTCCAAGTGGGATCACTAGCCTTGTCATCACTATTTGAAAAGTTTAAAACATTGGAAAAAAAAGGCCATTCAAGCATCAACTCAAAAATTGCAAACACTGATATTGAATCCTAAAGAGGAAAAATGCAGAATTTTGAATACTGCAATAGTTTTCTTTATGTGACATGAAATCAACTCTTTCAGCAAACTGGTGTAATCATCCTATCTGTTGCAAAACTATTGAAGCCACTTCTTTTTGGTACTAAAGGTTGTGTAATTTCCCTGATAGTACTGGCATTTACAAGATCAACCAATTACTTTAGAATATTATTTATCTTAATAGTATCATAACTATCTCTTCACTTCATATGTTTTAGGGAAATGATCTTAATAAGCATGTTTATTTGGGAAGGACATATTGAAACCAGAGAGTCGCATACTGTTAAACTATGTACTAGTTCATTGCTAAATCATGTCTTAGTACATGGTTTTTGAAGGGTTTTTTAGCAAAGTTTTTTGTTTCCAAAAGGAAAATCCCATATTCTCAGCCCATAGGGATTGTTTCTTGTTGAAGATTTAGTACCCATGACTGTGCATACTCCATCACTATTGGTATACATCCAGTTGATGGTCGTTGTAGGTCATATTGATATGAGGTAACTTAATGAAACTAGATAAAATTGTATCAGTCTTTTGATGCAATATATTTATTTTATTTTCTAATCTCAAGAAGAAAAATATTCTTTTTTCTAAAAATTTAATGACTTTAACTTCTATACTGAATTTGTGATCCATATTGGTTGGGATAATGAAACATACTATCTAATGAAGGTCAAATATTAATATGTGTTTTTTTTACTTCCTAACATAGGTAATAAGGTTTGGAACAAGATGTAGTTGTCTGCAATAAGTGAAAATTCTAATATCTTCATGTCTATACCACCAACAAGAAGTGACGTTCTCCATAAGTGTGATATAATGGAGGTAGTTCTCAGAGAACTTTATTTCCTGTATTTACTTATAAGTTCTATTAATTCACAATTGATGTTAAATAGAAAGTTAAAATCTTATTGGAGCCATGTTTAAGAAATTTAAGTTTCTATAATTTATTCATATTTGAATAATTTTGATTTTGTTGTTCTTTGTGAACAGGATGTGGCTATTGCTTATGGTTTTAATAATATCCCCAAGACCAAGCCAAAGTCCCTAACTCAAGGGAAGAAATAGCTCCTGAATCATGTCAATGACTTGATCAGGTAAGAGGTATGAGTGAAAAGATAAACTAGTATCTCAATTGTAGTGTTTATATCGAGGTTATTCATGGATAATTTTTAATACCTATGGCTTGTTTCCAGGTAAAATAGCATCTAGATTGTATCCCTCTTAATAGATATGCAACCTTGGGTGATTTGGGATGGAAAACAATGCTAGAAGATAGGATGGTTGTTTCTTGTTGTCTTTGCACTTTTCCTTACATTCCTTGGTGCCATGCTTATCATTGTGTTTTTAACTTCATGGCATTCCCCTACTACTTGTTCATTGAACATCATTCCTTACTTCTTTTTGCATACTCTTACACTATTTTCTAATAGTGAAAGGATCTTTCTCTATTATTTATGTGACCTCTACATCCAACCTTATTTGTTACTCCTAGGTATGTGCAGGATCATCATGGAAAAAATAGGCCCTTAAGTGGTGAAAAATTTAGAAAAATTAGAGTTAGGCAACTTGACGTAAAAATTTTAATAAGTTATCTATATTATTTCAAAAATATGTAAGAATAGAATCTATAGAAAATTGAATGTAGTTTCTAAACTACTAGGTTTATTTAAAAAAAAAATCTATTTGGTGAAAATTTGAAATTTCAATGTAATAGCACTTAATTTTCAGGGAAAAAATAAGTAGGTGTCTATATGACCACCCTAACCACAATAAAATGATAATATTTTTTTATAAGATTTTAGATATAAGTAGAGGACTCATGTCTCGATGTGATGCATTTTTTTTTGTAATTTTTTTTCAAGTAAATAATTAATTATGAATTTTTTATTATAGCTTTAAAAAGATATAAAAACTTGTATGTCTGACCACCTTAACTTGGTCAAAACTTCATGAAATTCATTCTTTTTTAATCCTATAGTATGTGAAGTGTAGAATGTGATGCATGTTTCAGATTCAAAAAATGTGATACCATTTGAAAGCTATAGATGTTTTTCAATCAGCCTATCAATCATGACTTTAGTCGTAATTCAAATAGAAAATGAATAATATTTATTTATTAAATTCAAAGTAAAGCATAATTTATATTGGTGGAAAGATGATAATCTCCTTTAAAAACCCTTTTGGTTTCATCAATTTTGGGTAAAAAAAAAGTTTCTAGCCACATACCCTACACATACCCATCATATTGTCACTTTTTGGCCCATCATGATCTTGCACATACCCTCCTTTACTGCTGTTATGAAAGTCACAAAGAAAGACTGCATTTTTTCCTCAATTACTACTCTTAATGGTTGTCACATGTTGCCTTGATACATTTTATTCTTTGTTCTTCTTTTATATGTCATCATTGACAAGGTTATGTTGATTCCATGGGGTTATGTTTTAGATATTTAATGCCACTATTTTTGTACATCCCAATGTATTTCACCTTCACCTTGCAGCAGTAGTAGTAGTGCTCTCATATTGCATTCTTTGTTTTTGTGCATTAACTACCTTTTTTATGTGTAACAGTGTTGTCATAACCTTATGTGTCTAGTATGCATGGATGGTAATGTAGCGTTTATATTTGTGGCCTTTGTATTTGATTAGCATGAAGCTAATAGTAACATTGTAAGCACTGCTATGAGTGTTGGTTTTTTAGTAAATTAGATTGATGAATGGTTCTTGGAATCTATGCTTACTCTAATCCCTCTCCCCCATTCTCTTTTTGGTTGACTGTATACCCTATGGATGATAATAATCATCTAGACTACCTGGCCTCTTGATCAGCAAAAATGTGAGACTGCTAATGTAATTTTTAGGATAAAACATTCATAAGGTATCATTGCAATTATTTTTGAAATTTTCCTTTTGCAATTATTTTAACACACACATGCAAGTAAGATTTAAGTAAGTAATGGTTGTTTTATTATGAAAACAAGGGTAATCATTACCTATGTAATATAAATAAAAAAAAAATCTTTTTGCAAAAATGTATTGATAAACTCAAAGAAGGGGATAAAGTTAGGGTGTTGGATCCATTTGATGGTGATGTTGTGGAATTGGGCGGATTCACTCCCTATCTATTGTACATGGAGTCAAATTGAAAGGAATGGGAGATGTAAATGTAAACATTTTAAAGGTCACAAGTAACATACCCCTTATTTATGAAGACAAAATAGATGGAGTTGTTCGTCTTAAAGAGAAAGAGAGAACTTCCACACGGTGACCACTAAAATATTTGCAAAATATGACATAGTTGAACATATTTATCATGTACTAGTTGTTAGACATCTTGGCTCATTGCTTTATTCAATATTTTGAATGTGTTGTTCAGGGATCTTAATTATTATGATGTATTTAAAAGAGTTGGAAACTCTTAGACAACTTTGACATCTTAATTTTTTTATTGCAGATTACCTTTATTTATCATGATGTTGAATCAATCTTTTAATTCTAACATGTTGTAGCTTGTTTGTATATGTAATATTTTTATTTGCTTTTATGTTTTATTTCAAGTTTAATTTTATGTTAGTTTCGCATTATAAAATTTATGGTATTTAATAAATTATTCATTTCATAACTCTATTTACTACCAATTAATGGAAATAAAAATGACTAAATATATGAGTAAAGTAATGACTAAATATATGAGTAAAGTAATGACTAAATTAATAACTAAATATATGACTAAAGTAATGAGTAAAGTAATGACTAAATATATGAGTAAAGTAATGACTAAATTAATGACTAAATATATGACTAAAGTAATGACTAAATTAATGACTAAATTAATGACTAAATATATGACTAAATTAATGACTAAATATATGACTCAATAAATGATTGCCATGACTAAATAAATGACCAATTAACAACAATCAATGACTAAATAAATCACTACCATGACTAAATCAATGACCAAATCAATGACTAAATAAATGACTAGATAAATGACTAAAATACTTTAGTCATAAATTTGGTCACATTATAAATGGCCGACAATAAACTACTAATGGTCATGTGACCAAAATTAGTCATTTATATGCAATTTTTAGTAGTTTATTTAGTCATATATTGTTCTTTTTGTACTAGTGTTGCATAACTTGAATTTCAAGTCCAACCATCAAGCTCTATGGGTATTCCTTGCATAATCATACACTCTACCCCATTTCTATGAGGCATTTTTTCACGTTGCCCCTACCTTGTCAACCCTACTGCATTGACAAGCTAGTGAGCTCACTAGCTTGCCAATGCGGTAGGGTTGACAAGGTAGGGGTAGCATAAAAAAATTCCTCATAGAAATGCATCACTGTGAGCCCCTACTTCTATGAGGCATTTTTTCATGTTGCTCCTACCTTGTCAACCCTACCAAATTAGAAAGCTAGTGAGCTCACTAGCTTGTCAATGCAACCACATTTTGCATACATGCCTAGAAAACCATTATTTTTAAATAATTCACATGCCTTGTCCATGCTTCCATTTTGAGCCTATCTTGCAATCAAGGCATGCCACATGATCACATTTCTTTAAGGAATTCCATCCAAAAAAATCATGTGAGCATTGGCAAGCTAGTGAGCTTGTGAGCCCCTATTTCTATGATGCATTTTGCACGTTGCCCCTACCTTGTCAATGCTCACATGAATTTTTGGATCCAATGTCTTAAAGAAATGTGGTCTTGTCGCATGCCATGATTGCAAGATAGGTTGCACCTTTCCCCATATTGGTAACTTAACCTTGAAAAAAGAGTCTTGAAACAATGAAGAGAAGGATTAAAATCCCTTGTAGGTAGACTAATCAAGGAAAATTTTAAAATATATCTCATCATTAGTGATGGGGTAAGTTTAGAAATAAATATGAAAACCAAAATAGATTCAAAGATCTATTAATGTGGGAGGAGTATATTCCAATTTTGTAGAGACATGTATGGAAAATTTGTAGCATAGACAATGCAATCAGTTGTTTGAAAAAATGCACATCACCATGAGACCCCATTTCTTTGAGGCATTTCTTCAAACAACTAATTGCCTTGTCCATGTTGTTTGATAAAATGATTTGGTAAACATGTATGGAATTTTGGTAGCATAGACAAGGCAATCAACTGCTTGGTATAACTGTTTGACAAAATACTTCAATGAGATATGTCCTCATGGACTAGAATGATTGCAGGATATGCACAAAATAGATTTATTGAAAAGGCTTTAGAAAATTTCAAGCATATGCAATTTCTAAGTGTAAAACCAAATTCCACTACATTTTCCAACATCCCCCATGCCTATACCAAAATGAAAGCTTTGGAGATGGGTATGCACATCCATAGAAAAGGATTGAGAAATGATGTATTATTTTACATACTTATAACTTCTATCATATATATGTGTATACAAAATGTGGAAGCATACACAAGGTAAGTCGAATGTTTAACAACATGCCTCAAAGAGATGTGATTTAAAAATGTAATTGGCAAGTGTAAAGAGTTGTATAATTTAAAATGTGCATTGACAAGCTAAGGTTATAATGACAAACAAACAATGATCAACATGGAATATGAAAAATAACAAAATCAAAGCAAGCCAAAATAGAATGAAAGAAAATGTGTAAAGACTTCACATACATAAAAAAAAGATTTTTGAATGGAGGAATTCTACCCAATTATGTAGCCTGTGCTTCTTCTTTCTTCAAAATCCTCAACAATTTGAATTTTTCAAAAGCTTGTTCCCCTCCAAACTTCAATTGTATATCACTCTTGAATGGAATTCAGACTTGAATTGATAATATACTCCTTTCAACTTGAAAACTCTTCTATTTCATGCAAAGGTGGTGGAAAGATCATGAAAAAGGTGGTGGAATGTGAAAAAATTGCATACACACTTCACAAAATCATTAAAAAGCTTTATTTTGTCAGAACACATGCATAACCTGGAAAATATGCAAAATGTGGGCCTTGAGATCATGGGTTTATTGAGTTTTTTATTGTTTTAAGAGAAAGATGTAACACCCCATCGCGCAAACCCCAAAGGAACAAGTAAAAATGCAACAATTTTTTTTTTTTAAAAAAGAACATAAGAAATTTACTTAAGTATTCCAACATAATAATGTTCTAAGTTGCACAACTAAATCCCTTGGGGTACACGAGGTGACATTACCAAACAAACCCATAACAAAGATAATAGATTAAACATAAAATATACAATTACGTATCCATTCATTCACATATCACCATTTAAAAAATCCATTAACGTTATCCACATTAATAAGAGTAATCCATATAAAACCATACATGCAAATCACAAATAAATTAATCATGAATATATTATGTATATATATTTCCACAGATACAACATAACATCAACAGTATTAACAAATGGTAGTTCACGAATGATTACATGGTATGAATATACATTACATCAGTCTGATAGTACATCATAATGAACACATATACAAAATTACATCAAAGTCTTCCCAACACACGTGGGAGTGATACATCCATAAATAAATACAACTGGTAACATACGAATCCTGGATCAACAACATCTGCAAAACCCTGCACTGAATGGTACAACTGCATCCAAAGGGGACCCAACGGGGTGCGTAGCACATTCCACCCAACCACCCCCGTGCTGGGAGTAAACAAGGAAGGATCCCCGACCAAGCACATCCAAACAGTAACACAAGACTAACTCCAGACAAGATAACGTAATATCAAAAGACCACTCACAAAACTAAACAACGATAAATCACCAAAAGACATAACAATAGACCACTTCAAGAGGACTTCAATAAAACAACTCAAATGGAATGCTAGAGGAGAGTGTCATCACATGGCTTCACATGGATTATCCACACAACCTATCACAAGGTGTGCCTCCATCTATGGTTCTCCTGACAGCCTATCTCAAGGTGCCGCTCCATAGGGTTACTCATGCAGAATTGTTAGCCTCTTATGAAGATGAGGCAACGATCATGCCAACCATGACCTTCTCGTCCCACCTTTAGTCTATGATAGCACCAACAGGCAGACGAGGCATCCAAAATTATCTTGTTTATTGTTTAACTACCCAACCCCTAATTAATTACTTAGGTTATCACTGATTACTCTAACTCTACATGGGTTACTTTGACAACCCCTTTGTGCATCACCCCCCACTTAGAGCCACTCTCCCTAGACAACCAAAACATAAAATCTAACACCAAGGGATTGTACCAACAAGAACACTGAACCAACAAATGGAACATCTGCGAGGTAAAACCATCTCGCCAAAATCATATGAAAAACATCCATAAAATGGTACAATCCATGTGTAAACTCTTATCACAACCATAGTCAAAACATAGGCTAAACATCAGAATACGAGACCAAATATAAACATCAATATCCCCACCTCTAGAAGTCCCTAATCAACGACTTAACTCATACAAGAGGATTAACTAACTCAAGGGTTTTCCCACTTGACACAAATACAATAACAAGAAAACCACCATAGATTAAATGAACAATCTCAAGAGCAAACAATTACATAAGACAATGCCATAAAACTCATTTCAATACACAATAAATTTCACCAAATAAATAAATTTAGTTTACTCAAGTATATTCAATTTTTAATTAAAATCACATAACTTATTTATAAATGGCACAATTACACTATAACATTGCAACTTTTAAATTTATCACCTTAATACAAAACCACAGTCTATAAAAGTCCTTATAAATATATATATATATATATATATATACACTTTTTATATGTATATACATATACATATATATATATATATATTAATTAAGGCATATATTAAATTTTATGCATTTAACCCATCTAAAAAAAATTAACATAATATTTCATTGTATATACTACAAGATATAAATACACATACATATATTTATATATATACATACATATATATATATATATATATTACAAATTAAAAGTGACAATGAAGTTAAATTTAATAAATTGAAATCTAAAAAAAATAGTGAAAACTTTTATACCCTCAAGAGTCTATGGTACTACTTCCCTGGCCCCCACTGGGTGGGGAGGTCAGGCAGCCTTGTGGTGGTCATGATAACCTATATATTGGGGGTGGCACCTACCGACCTAATTCACTCCCTTCCCTAATATAATTTCTTTTTATAATTTTTTAAAAAAAATTGTTTCCAAAACTAAAACATTTTTATATATTTTTTTTTTTCGCAAGTCAAAACCCTGCACAAATACATATGATTTTTTTTTAAGAAAAATAAACATATAGAACATTAAATATATATATATATATATTTATTTATTTATTTCTATATAGGTTTAACTATAGTTTTCAATAGAAAAATTTAAAAGTTTATTACAAACAAATTTCAATCACAGAACCATCTTTCAAAATAGAGAAATTGATTTTCAAACATAGCAGACAAGATTTTGCTTATAGAATAATAAATCAAAAAGGAAACAATAAATTTAAAGGAACCTGGAGTCCTTCGTTCGATGTAGAATCCAAACACAATAGCCTTCTTCCTTTTTCAAAAGTAGAGCCCCTCTGAAGTTTCTTCTCAATTTCCTTCCTTCAGCTAACTTCTAAATCAATCTTTTTTTTCTTTTCTTACAGAACAATTTTTACTAAAGAAGCACAAAAAGCCTATCTTTTTCTTCTTTTTAGACAAAAACCAGAAAACCCTTGTGTGTGAAAAACTCCCCCACATTAAATCAATAAAATAAAATAAATAAAGCTCTTCTTCTTTTTCCTCAAAAATCCTCAACATTCATTGGTTCTTTTCATGCTTTTAAAAGCACACACTTATCTCACAAATTTTATTTAAAATTCAATATTTTCACATGATATTATTCTCACAAGATATTCTCTTCTAATTTTCTAATTATAATATCTTGAAAAGGATAATATATAATTATCACCCACATTATTTATTTAAATTAATTACTTACACCTTTTAATTAATTAAATAAATTTTAATTTACAATATTTAAATTCCAAATTACAATTACACTCAATTAATCATATCCACAAAATATCATTAATTTATCCCATATAAAATAAAGATAAATTAAATGACAACTAACCATAATAAAATAAATAAACAACCACAATACAGAGACAAGGACGAAGCCAAAACCATGACACAACAAGACTCACAATGGGATGATGGACTTGGGACGGGGACACTTCTTTATCAACCCCCCTTTTTCAACATCGTACTCATTAGGTTAATTTAATGCTCGCCCTATCCTGCCGAAACAGGTGGAATTGAGACTTTATTCCTACAAATCCAGCATACAAACAAACGTCAAGTAACATGTAAATCTCCATTGCAGACACACCATGAAAGGAAATTGCGGGGTAGTAGGGCACTCACAAGCTAGTGATGCTACTCCATCCTTTCACCAAGACTCACTAACAACCACATCAGAAAACATAGCATCATAGAATCACAACATTGACATATATAATATTGTAGAAAACCATAGCATAACCAAATAATCTAACCACCATATAATGTATCATAAATCATCACAATAATGTCAAATGCAGAAAACCAACCAAACTATGAATCCACACACAACCAAGTTGGTGAACTAATCACCATCACAAACCAGTATCAAATCAACACATAAGAGTATCAAAGGGTATCAAAGAGTATCAGCAACATTGGGGTATTACACAAGATAAAAGGTGCTCGCATTATAACACGCTCTCATTATAACGCGCTCGCATTATAATGCGCTCGCAATATAACAAGCTCACATTTTAACACACTCACATTATAACGTGAGTGTGTTATGTCTTGCTAAACAAATGACCATATCTCTAAACAAATGACCATATCTCTACTACTTCAAAATGTGCTCACGTTATGAGAAAGTTGATTTTTTATAGGTTTCTTTTCTCTCTTTCTCTCTATCCTCTACCCTCTACCCTTAAACCCTTAAACCCTCTACCCTCTATCTCTCTCCCAC
>VDFB02109097.1:0-14003 GCA_007258455.2 Sequoia sempervirens | reverse complement strand
AGAACACAAATTATACCATTACAAGTATCGTAATTTTTTTCAAATGAATTGTATATCAGATCATAACGGATATCAGATTTGTGGGCCATAGAAAAGCCCCATGTGGGTCATTCTGTGCATTCCAACGGACCCTACATTCTATTTGCAAGTAGCACACATGCGGTTTCAGAAAAGAAGAGACAAAGATCAACTTTTTGGAGCATATTCTACTGAAATTTGTCATAAGCAATGATATTTTAGCATCTTTTATGAGGTATAATGTGGAGCACCAGTCGTCAGAAGCAAAAACGTAAGATAAATCTAACAAAAGAAGAAATTGAAGCCATTACAGACGTTATATTGGTAGAGAAAGTCATAGGAAGAGAAGACAAGGTATGTTAAATATTGGTGAACCTAACCCCTATGGTATTTCAAGTGAAGAGGAAATTGAAGATGTTCAAGGTGAAAATGTTGGAATTGAATATGTTGAACATGGTATTCAAATTAGGAATGAAATTATTGAAATTGATAATGAAAATGTTCAAGGTGAAAATGTTGGATTTGAAGATGTTGAACATGATATTGAAATTGGGAATGAAAATATTGAAATTGATAATGAAAATGTTCAAGGAGAAAATGTTGGATTTGAAGATGTTGAACATGATATTGAAATTGGGAATGAAATTATTCAAATTGATATTGAAAATGTTCAAGGTGAAAATGTTGGAAATGAAGATTTTGAACATAATATTGAAGCAAGTGTAAATTATGTTTACCAAATTACATGAGAAATAAAGAACCTTGCATGGAAGAAAGACTTATTCCAATTTCAAGACCTTTAAGAACCCCTAAATGGTTACTTGAATTTGATGAGAACATTATAAACAATTCTTAAAGGAAAAGATATCAACATGAACTGCTCGTTGTGGGCTAGAAGACTTTTCAACCAATATTTTAGTGAAAAGACATTGACCGAGAAATGCCAACTTATTGTACAATTGCTAAAGATGCAAAAGATGGGACCTTTGCTAGCCAAATTGAAGATTCGTGTGAACAAGAAGACCTAAAAAAATTCCTATTATTGTCGTAAAAATATTTAAATGCTCTCAAGTCTATTGAAAAAAAAAAACAAGGAAAATGACAAGAGAGTTTCTTGGAGAGTCATTACAACTGCCCTAGTAAGCCATTAATTGAAAAAGCTTCACTTTATGAGAAAAACTTGTATTTATTTTAACATAAATCCTAAATATTTGGATAGAGCACTTGCAAAAAGAGAAAGAATAGATGATCCCCTTCAAAATGATACATCGGATTTTTCTAGGAGGCTTCCACGTGTTAATAAGAAGCTAACCAATAATGTAAAGTAGGTAATTCAATAATTTTGGCATGATAACTCTAGAGCAGCACCCAATGCAAAGGATGTTTTAAAGTTAATAATTGGCATTCGGTGACCGCATAATTCACATCCTAAACATTTCTGAATCAAGGCAAACAATGTTGTTCAAAAAAATTTATTGAAACACATAAAAAATATGGAACTTCGTAGAAAGGATTTTGAGGGTTTGAAGCCATTTTATCAGGTGGCTCTTTTAAGATTCTGCATTTGTTGTTGCAACACCATGTGGAGTTTTCAATGTACCATGAGCTATTATGCTATATCCGGCTCTACTTTGCATAATAATGAAATGTTGCAGGAGTGTGGTGCAATGCATCTTCCGAAATCATCAAGGGACTTGCTAGATCTATTTTTATGTTCTAGAGATGATGGTTGCTTTTTCTATAGAAATGATTGTTTAAATACAAAGTGCTCACAATGTGGTGGCTTTTCAAAGTTTGTTCAATGTTTTCATGAGAGTTCCGAACATGAATTTGGAAAGAAGCTTGTTGAGAAAAAGAGATATGAGGTAGTCAAATATACTTTGCAAAGTGGAGGTGAAGGTTCTAGATGGGAGTTGGTTAAAAAAGAATGCAGTGTTGCTGATTTTATTTCAGATTTTAAGGACAATCTTTTCTACAAGTATGCAAGGAATAGTTATAGGTCTCAGTGGTTAGATCAACAATTTAGGATGTGTAAGGACTCTTTTCTGATTGGTACTATTATATCAGTGGTTGATTTTGCAGAAAACTACACATTGCAACCACAAAATGAGGTACAATATCAGTATTACAATTCTATTCAGAGTGCTATTTTTGTCCACATAACGTTTAGATATGCACCTGATAGTACAGAGGAGGATCGAAAGATAATCAAAGAGTATCATTTTAATATGAGTGATGATAGATCTCACTCGTCTGAGTATGTCCAACATTGTTTCGAGAATTTTTTTGAGTTCTTGCAGGAGCATGATATAGCATTGGGCCAACATTTAATTTGGTTAGATAATTACACAGGTCAATTCAAGAATGCTTGTATGTTTTATTGGTTGAGTAGAATGTATGTAGACAGGGGTCTACCTCATATTTGGAGTTTTTTTGAAGCTGGACATGGGAAAGGGGAGCATGATGGAGCAGATGCATGTGTAAAGAGAGCTCTAGTTAAGGAGCAATTGAAGATTTTAGGAGCAAAATTCAATGATTCACGTTCTATAGTTGATTGGTGTAGTTCAGCATTGTCACAGGGAGGGACACTTGATTGAACAATCCGTAGATTCTTTTGGTTTATTGAGGAGGGTAAAAGTGGGAGGCAGATTGGATTGTCATACAATCAAAGATTCTTCAAAGATGCATTCATTTCGAAGCTCAGATGCAGGCCAATGGACCATTTGGACACGAGAGTTGGCTTGTTTTTGTTAAAGTTGTATTCAGTGCGAGTGGGATCAATGCGAGTCAAGTGAGTGGGTGGATACATGGGTACCACAGTATCTAACTCCTTTATCTCAAACAATATCCATGACAAATGACACAATGGAAAGTTTAGTTGATTATGACTTGCTTTCAGATCTACTATAGCTAGGACATATTTTTGCAGTTGTTGCACCGCAGGGGAATGAAGAGAGATCAGACTATTGGTTGGCTCGATGTGTGTGGGTAAAGCATAAGCTAACACAATCGATGGAAGATGATAATGGTTTCATGTATCCTATAGGTTCAGTTGTGGTTGCAGGAACTTGGTTGCGAACATACATGATTAGAAAGAATGGCATACCTGCATTTGAAGACTACGAGAAACACAAAACCATTCTCATGTATTCACACCTTGTTATAGCAATAAATGTTAAGTTGTTGAAGTATCATGCTAGACCAAAGAAAAAACAACTATGGACAATTAGTAATGTTGATCATGAAGCAATATTGGATACTCTTAAGCAAAGAGATGACCCTTCAGGCACACTTGAACAGTATTTTCAAGAATGGAAGGTAGAATACTTATGTTCATTATGATTAAGTTCATTAGTGTTCTTTATTTAATACTGATATTTTATATACTATTGCAATGCAAGTGTCTTTAATAGTGATATTTTGTATGCACTTTTGTGATATTTTTGGCAAGATTGATCATGGACCTGCTGCAACAATAGCCAGCTCTAATCCTTTCAAAGAGGTATGCATCTTTTATTGTTTGCATCACTAGATCATCATCATTCAGGTTGTTTAGATTAATATAGATACGTTAGTCTAAGCATCTTTTCTATTGTGACAATATAGATTTCTCATTTTCCCACTTTTGCGATATTCCTGGCACGATTGATCATGGACCTGCTACAACAATAGCCAGCTCTGATCCTTTCGAAGAGGTATGCATCTTTTATAGTTTTCATCACCAACTCATCATCATTCAAAGTTGTTTAGATTAATATAGATATGTTAGTCTAACATCTTTTCTATTGTGACAATATAGATTTCTCATTTTCCCACTTTTGCGATATTCCTGGCATGATTGATCATGGACCTGCTGCAACAATAGCCAGCTTTGATCCTTTTAGAGAGGTATGCAACATATTACAACAATATATATTGGTTATTATAAGTGTCTTTTATAGTTTGCATTACCATCTCATCATGCTTTGTGTCATTTAGAATAATATAGATTGGTTATACTAAGCTACCTTGATGGTTTGTACAGGTGCTTGTCAGTCCTGAACATGAACATACTATTGTTGAAGAATGTGCCTTGAATGCCTCTAATAGGAAAATTTTGTAAAATTTGAATTCTAAAATTGAAACAATGTAAAATGGTCATAATTGTGTATGGGCATAATCTATACCCAGTGATTTTTTTTGAAATATGGGTCAAATGTCTGGCATTGTATAAAGGGTATGTTTAAAATGTAAAGGGGCCTGTATTTTTGAAATTCATAGGTTTCGTAAAGGGGTCTATTTTTGTACTTAATCGAGCTACAACAAAAGGTTTTCTTCCTGATTCTTTCCTGTCGGTATGCACGTTTGAACTAGGTTTTGTAATATTTCCCATTTATATATAATAAATTATAGTGGCTTGCAACTTTTTCTCCTCAAACCCAATTCTTTAATTCACAAGGGTGACCTCATAGTCACAAACCTATTCCCTTTCATTTTAAAATTCAAAATTCAAACTTTTTGCTAAGTGGTGTCATTCACCCACTTGGAGTTGACTAAACACATGTTTGGCATAATTTGATGATATACACTAGTATTAATAACATACAATATATTCATTATAATCCTTGAAAACATTCATTTATCTTATAGCATTGGAGCAATTAATAGTGAGACATTTTGATTCAATGCAATAAAAATAATTAACAAATTTCTAAATACAAGTCCCTAGATATTCAAGGTATGTGCAAAGATAAACATTCATACCCTTATCAGCCTTAATTATCAATAACCCTATCAGCCCTTAATTATGTTAGGTTGATTGTGTTTGATTGATTTGATTTTATACATCCTTGTACCTCATTGATACATTTTTCTATTGGGTTTTATGTTAAGATATAGTAAATTATATTCACTTGCAATTTGAAATTAATAAATCTCTTGTATTGTTAAATGAGTACTTGAATGATCATGAGTGTTGAGGGAAATATTGTTTTCATTAGTATTCTTTGGAATGCTTTGGATATTGTTGTAATGGCATTGAATAAAGAAGGTCATCAATGGGAGTCACACAATCGTTGCCATTAATGAAATTGACCATCTCTCACATGTAATGCTTGGGAGTTACATTGGGAGAAGTGGATCATCTTTCCATAATGTTATGGGTTCCTACTTAGTTGATATGTACATGGTGGAGGGCTATCTTGAGTGCTATCATAATTCCACGTTGGGGTGGTTCATGGTTTTAAACTATCAAGAATGGTTTTGGTGGGAAACCACTTACATGGTTTTATCTTCCCATTGCTTTGCATAAAAACTTTATGTAGAAACATTATTACATGTCTTGACATTATTTCAAGAGTGGAAGGCGTTAAAGGTCCAAAAATGGTGGTTTTTTTCACTTGAAAATAGAGTTTTTACCCTAGGCTTTGCAAAAATCTCTGAGATACCAAAAGTTTCTTTGTTTTCTAAGAATATTGGGGCCTAAATAAAGGTTTCTAAGGTGGTGGAAAAGTCTGAAAGGTTGTGGAAGTGATACATCCAATAAACCCTCAAGAATTACACTAAAAACAAGGGTTTTTTGATTTGACGATTACAGATCCATACAAATGGAATCCAATTGTAGAATCTTTGTTTTCTTGGCAATTTATTTTCTGCCTCAAGGTTTTAGGGGTCTGTGTGGTGTTTGAAGGTATGTTGCTTTGCATTTTTGGGCTAATTGAGTAGCCTGTTGAAGGGTGAATGTATAAGAAGTCAACGCTGGTCCAAAGGAGTCTATGTTATTTCTCATATATGTTGTGTAACTTGGATATGGGTGTTTGAATCAATCATGTGTTCGTCTGGTGTTTTGGAAAATTGTGGAGTAATAAGACAAAAACTAGTTTCTCACTATTACAAGGGTTTAAGGGGGTTAAAGAGGGAAATGTGTATTTAGTTGCTTGTCAAGTTTTAAGGGAGTTTTGGACTATCCAAAGAGGTTAGAATAATCTTGTTAGATGCCTCAAATAGGTAAGTTGCAAAGAGTTTGTGATTGTGCCCTTGTGTTTGCATCAAATTTTCACCTAATTTCACTCGATCCAATGTAGCTCGAAGTGATTCAACATATTTGGTTGCAGAAGAGGACTATCCCTAGCATAAATGTACCTATCCAGACATGTTGGAACAGTCTGTTTAGTTGTACAAGTTGTTGAATGAAAGTTGCACCACTTTGCAACTTTTTCCCTCCTTTGAAATGTCATGCATACGAGGAAAATGCCTGCGAGATAGCAAAAGCGAGAGAGGTTTTGCGTAGATGGTCCCAACTACGATCCAGCGTGTATGAGCGAAGAGTGCGTAAGCATCCACGATCTCCAAGAAATAGACCTTCAAAGATTGCTGCCTTTTAGCACTTTGGACTCTTAAGGAAATGTCGGTCCAATGTGGCTCAAAGGTGATTGAGAGCATTATTTTGGTGCAAAGAGGACCATCCCTAGTGTAAGCGTACCCATTGAGGCGATGTTGGAGCAGTACGTTTGGTCATATGAGTTCTTGAATAGAAAGTTGCACCACTTTGCAACTGCTTTGCTTGCATCTAACAACTTTTCCCTCCACTAAAAGTCATCGTATAGGAAAGCCTGCAGAGATAACAAAAACCCGAGAGGTTTTAGTAGATAGTCTAACCTGATAATCCATATCCTTGGGCCGAAGAGTTTGTAAGCATCATGTGGTCTCGAGAAATAGACTCCAAAGATTGCTACCTTTTAGCACTTTGGACTCTTGGAAAATCACCCGGTCAATGTAGCTCGGGTGATTTAGTATTTGGGTGCAAAGAGAGAGGACCATCCCTAGCAAAATTACCCATACGGGCGTGTTGGAATAGTCCATTTGGTCGTCACGAGGGATTCACGGATAGAAGTTACCACTTTGCAACTGCAACTGCTGCATCGGCAACTTTTCCCTCCAACTTAAAAGTCATCCTGCAAGGAAAATGCCTTGAGATAGAAAAGCTGAGAGAGGTTTTGTGGATGGTCTAACTTATGATCCCATAGCTTGTAGGCGAGAGTTTTTAAGCATCACGGTCTCTGAGAAATAGACTTTCAAAGATTGCTTCCTTTTACCACTTTGGACTCTTAAGGAAAATTGTCGGTCTAATGTAGCTCAGAGTGATTCAGAATATTTGGGTGTAAGAGAGGACCATCCCTAGCGTAAACGTACCCATCGGATGTGTTGGAACAGTGCGGTTAGTCATACGAGGTTCGCGGAATGAAAGTTGCACCACTTTGCAACTTTACGATTACATCGACAACTTTCCTCGAAAAGACATCACCACGGGGAAAATGCCTCGAGATAGCAAAGGCAGAGAATTTTGTAGATGGTCAATACGTGCCGTAGTCTTGAATGGTCTGTAAGCATCGCGGTCTAAGAAATAGCCCTTCAAAGATTGCTTCCTTTTAGCACTTTGGACTCTTAAAAGAAATCACCAGTCCAATGTAGCTCAGAGTGATTCGACATATTTGGGTGTAAAAGAGGACCATACCTTCTGTAAATGTACCCATCTAGATGTTTTGGAATGATACGTTTGGTTATGCGAGGAGTTGCGGAGATAAGAGAAGTTGCGAATTTGCAACTTTACAGCTGCTTACATCGGCATCTTTCCTCCTTTGAAAAGTCATCCTGCAGGGAAAATGACTACGAGATAAGCGAAACAAAGAGATTTTTTGTAGACGGTCCCAACATGATCCCATAGCCTCAGACAGAGAGTCTTTAAGCATCACGGTCTCTAAGAAATAGACCTTCAAAGATTGTTTCCTTTTAGCACTTTGGACTCTTAAGGGAAATCGTCGGTCCAATGTAGATCAGAGTGATTCGGCGTATTTGCATGCAAGAGAGGACCATCCCTAGCGTAAAAATACCCATCCAAATGTGTTGGAATAGTCTGTTTGGTCATACAAGTTGCAGAATGAAAGTTGCACCACTTTGCAACTTTACACTGCTTGCATTTGGCAACTTTTCCCTCCACTGAAAAAAGTCATCACCATAGGAAAATGCCTCCGAGATAGCAAAAACTGAGAGAGGTTTTTGTAGATGGTCCCAACACGATACCATAGCCTTGGATGGAGATTTTGTAAGAATCACGGTCTCCAAGAAATAGACCTTCAAAGATTGCTGCCTTTTAGCACTTTGGACTCTTAAGGGAAATCGCCGATCCAATGTAGCTCATAGTGATTCAGCATATTTGGGTGCAAGAGAGGACCATCCCTAGCGTAAATGTACCCATCCAAATGTGTTGGAATAGACTGTTTGGTCGTACGAGTTGCGGAATGAAAGTTGCGCCACTTTGCAACTTTACACTACTTGCATCTGGCAACTTTTCCCTCCACTGAAAAGTCATCACCATAGGAAAATGCCTCCGAGATAGCAAAAATCAAGAGAGGTTTTTTTATATGGTCCCAACATGATGCCATAGCCTTGGACGAAGAGTCTATAAGAATCACGGTCTCCGAGAAATAGCCCTTCAAAGATTGCTATCTTTTAGCACTTTGGACTCTTAAGGGAAACTAGTGGGCAACATAGTTAACTTCTTCACAAACTTGGTTTGAAATAATTTCATTCTTTTTTGTGCATTTAAAATGGAGTTTTAAGCCTTCCACACTAAAAGTTACCTCTAAATAACTTCAAACACCTTAACTACCTCATTCTTATTCATTTGTTTTGCAAACAAGCATTTTCATTCCAAGAGGCTGAGCTTTGATTTTTGCTTGTTGGATTGAATGCGGACCGTGACACAACTTTCTTTTTTCTAAAATTGTTCAACATCATTGAACTAAGAATTTATCACACATCTGTAGAGAAACAAAGGAGTACCACAAACTAAAACACATTACTCTTCGGTTCTCACTGACTTGATGTACTCTTCAACATCTCTCTTCCTATGCCACCGTTACACTGCACAAGTAAACTAGGCTTTGTATTGTCCAGACCTATATTAAGCTACCACTCTCAACACCAATATAAAAATGATACAAAATAATGCTTTGAGTTTGAAAGATGGGTCACTTTCCTACTTTGGGTGGGATTTCAGACTCTCTAATACTATCATGCATTTCTTTCATTCCTTGTGCCTCCACCTCCCACTTCCTTCTCTTGTGAGCCTTTGAAATTTTTCCTTTCCATTCACATAACACCCTAATACCTTGGCCACCACTTCTCAAACCATACATTCCTCTTTGGATCTTTGGGCCTTTTGATGATGTCTTACGTTTGTAAAACAACCAATGGGGTATCCTAATCCTCAAACCCCTAGATCCCCATTGTCTTGTGTCCTAACACCCAAGAATCCCATCGCCTGAACCCTTGATGTTGGACCTTGGGATAATTATTTGCTTGAACTTAAAGCAATCATTTCCCTAGATCTCCACACTCAAGCATGCACTTTCACAAAACCTCACCATTTGAATGGACTCCACCCATGACCACGACTAACCAAGAATGCAATTAATGAGCCCAAATTTGAATGTGAGAAAATGGCAAGAAAATTTGGACCCATGTTAGGCCTTCAACCTCTATATAAGGAATAAAACTTCATTAGTTTGGATAATCTTTGGACATCATCTCAACAAATCCAAAATTGCAAAGTCGGACACTTGTGTTCACTTGTTGAATCTAAGGACAAAAACCCTTAGGTTATGGAGATTTTTCGATGAAATCCCATTGGTTTCCTAGAGTTTGGAGGATGAAACTTGTTTGGATTTGTGAGGGAAATTTCACACAAAGGTTGCATCTATACGCCAAGCATAGTGGATTTCAGCATTTAGGCATTTCAGCATCCCAATATTTTTCTAAAAAAAATTTGATCATTGTAATCTTGGTTATGAGCAAACAATTTTACCTAAACAATATTATTCTCTCTACTATTACACCTTATTTAAGTACACCTATCCTTTACTCATAGGGAAATAAATAGTGTTTGTGGTGTATAATTTTGATGGTTGTCATGACCTCTTGCTTGGGAAGGTTGTAACTCCCCCATTCATTCAGACAACCAGATGTATGTTTGTTGACAATATCAAATAAAACCTCCAGCCAGGGTCTGCTAGTGTAGGGAGAAGCAATGCATGAACTTTTCTTTTTGATTTGGGCTAAATGTGATTAGGACAGGCCCTGACAGGGTTGTATCAAAGCCCAAGAGAGAGATATGTTGAGGAAGAAAATAGAGAAATTATAGTGAAAATGTGCATTAGCATGTCTCATTTTATTTATAGAAGAAAGTACAGTGCACAACAATCAAGCAAAAGCTAAAATCCATCTATGAAATAAATTACTCACTATCAAAACTAACCTTCAAATTAAAGAATAATTTAAGAAGCTATATTTTCATATAACTTCTTCAAAAGTATTTAAATTATTATACAAGGAACATAAAATATTAGAGATGAACTTTCCAAGCAATGTTGTTTTCCTATCGGTTTATGTAAAACATAATTATTGTGGGGATTCTACTTAAGATTCAATTAATCAAGGAAATCAGAAATGTTTTGGAGTTTTGTTCTACCAATGCAATTATTTTCTATACTATCCATTATGGAGAAGCGGTTTATACAAATTTTCTTTGTGAAAAATACATTGTGATTAAATTATTTGTTTAAAAGTTATGTCTTGCTTTTTATTTTCTAAAAGAATCCATATTTAGATGGTGTTGTAGTCAGATAAACATCTATTTTTCATAGAGCTCACAACTTTTAATAGTATTCTTTTCCTAAATTTCTAGGTCAAAGTGCATGATGATGTCATTTCATGCCTGCAAATAATTGAATCTTCTAGTCAACAAATGGTCACATCTTGGGATGGAATGATTAAAATATGGAACATTGATGAAGGTAGAGGTAGTTGGGCAACAACTTTTGGCTCATCTAAGAAGACACAAAGTGCCTAGTAAGTATATGAAGAATGGTCATATGATATATTATTAGTATTCATATGGGAGTCTAGCCATATTAATTTTTTGAAAAAGGTGAATTTATGTTATATAAAAAAATTGATGGTTACAAATGGACCACCAAATTTACTAAGGCATGGGAAAGTTGACAAAGAAGAAAATCAGATGGTGTAGGGTTAATCATATGAGTATCTAGTTGTTACTTATGCAATGTGAAATAATGCTTTGAGTTTGAAAGATGTGCAATGCAATGTAATCAGCAATATGAATATAAACTACATAATATTTAACCATTCTTTTTATGCTATTGTACATTGATATTTAACCATTTCTCACTTGATTAAATTTTCAAAGAGTTTAATCATGCACATGAGGAGGAAATTAAATTTTGATTGTCAACTTCTATATATATCAAATTATCCAATAATCAAGTGTATGTCCATATACAAAAATGGCATCAACGCCAACTCAAACAAAGTTTTACAATATGTGGCATATGCCATCTTGGTATCTATTCAAAATTTACATGCCAAAATGTCTATCTCATCCTAAACTACGGTGGATCATCAAAATGGAGCCTCTTTGAAGCACTCGTTGCTCTGAAGGTAGCTGCACAAGAAAAATTCAAACCACAATTGAGATTAGTTATACTATATAATTTAAAATTGAATAATTAACATAAAAATCAATACACATTGAATTATAATTGAACTCTAAAATTGAAATCTTGATTACCAGAATATACGTCTCTTTGAAGGGTCGAGTCCTAGAATATACCCCTCTCAAAGAACTAACCAAACCAACTTTTGTAACGTCAATATATATATGTGAACAAAAACATGAAATTGATCCAAGTTAGCATAGAATTGTCAGTAATAAGAACATATTTACCAAGCACAAAATAAAATAAACACATACCTCTTTAGGTTGATCTTTTTCTGTATCTCCTTTAGGTGTCTCAACACCTCCTCCTTGAGGTGTTTCAACACATCCTCCTTCAAGTGTTCGAATACCTACTACTTCGGGTGTTGTGGCACTTATCAACAATGATGTATAGCTCACAACCACCTGTACATAAAAATGACAAGTACATATGAAACTACGAATCTATGTCAATGTATGCATAATCAATAAAAGATCTTATAAATTCTAATTCAATCAAATTTGAGTTCAATTACCTTTCCCTTATCTAACACTATGCCTCCATAGTCTAGAGAGCATCGCACCTCGCTCAAACTAGGTGTTTCCTACAAGCAGAGAGTAAGATAAACATATAAGTTAATATATAATTTCATTATTGACAATTCAAATGACAAGCAAATATACAGTAAAAAAATGTAAATGAGTGAGTGTGAAAATACATACTGTGTGCATGTCGAGGCCAAATGAAATGGCCCTAAGGGTGCTATCAGTCACCTGTGTGAGCTCCTCCTCAGACATTAACTGTGAAATAGACCATGTAAATAAATATTAGTACTTGATACTATCTCTTATTAATATTCATTTTTAAAAAAATGCAAGTTATGAATTTACACCTTAAATGTTACCTGTGTAACTACTCCAATGTCCACCTCTCTAGGATGAGAGGTCTCTGTAGGGTGTGCTCCACTCCCCTGCGTGTGATTTGCTATAATCTCCACATCCTGAATGTCATAATCAGAAGTGTCTAATGGATGCGCAGGGGGCCGTACAATAGGACCCAAGCATATTTTTTGGCACATATTGAAAATATGTGACACACAAATATGTGGACCCGAGGAAGATGATGCAGTAGCACTGGATCCATCACCAAGATCACCAGACTGTGGCTGAGCTACTGAAGAAGCATGGGAAACCAAAAGACCACTCAAAGAGTGAATGGCCTGGATAGTTTGTGTGGCTGCATCCTTCGTAATATTTGGATGTTGTACTGGAGGTGGCGGAGGAAGGGGAGGATAGGGAACATGTGGGCACCTAACTACTCTAGTTTCCCCTGGCCTATCATGAGGCATACCTCTACCAACGCCCTGGAAGGGTTTAATGTCAAAGTAATTGACATGATGCCCTAACAAAAACTTAGCATACAATTTTTTAATAAATTAAAAAGGTACATCAAGATTATTGTTGGGTGGTTTATCAAAAACCATACACCAACGATCCCAAACATTATCTACCATGCCCCTATGCGTGCACCATTTTATAGAAAGTTTTGGTTTGTTAACATTAACTGGAAAACCAGTGCTGGGGTTAATAAATAAAGAGGCTATTTGGGATTTTGTTATTTGGAGATCCTTCACATCATCATAAGACAATCCACATGCATAATATTCCTTCATGGTTTCTCTCCATGAATGAAAGACATTATGTTGGGTGGAGAGGGTTTCTACATTTGTAATTATTCCTGTCAATGTGTTTGACATATGGGATAATCAAGCGATTTTCTTATAAACATCACAAATGCCCCTCAATTGCTCCATTTTTTAATGAATTAAGTCTTCAATTGATGGATGTAGAGGTGGTGGAGCATTTGGCATTTTTGCATTTTGATTCTCAGCTGGTGGATTTTCATTCTCAATTGGTGGAATTTGTGCATTCTCATTTTCGGCAGCCATAATGCCTGATTAAAGTTAAAAAATAATTAATCTAAAATTAGACAATATAAATGAAACACTATTTTTAAATCAAAATCCATTAAAAACATTCTTTTTTTTTATCAAAATCCATTATGAACTCAATTGTTTCATAAAAATTCAATCAAAAACCCTATTTTGAAAAAAAATCCACAAAAAACATTCATTTTTGTATCAAAATCCATTCTAAATTCAAAATTTTCATAAAAATTCAATCAAAAACCCTATTGTGAAAAAAAATCCACAAAAAACATTCATTTTTTTAATCAAAATCTATTCTAAATTCAAAATTTTCACAAAAAATCAATCAAAAACCATACTTAAAAAAAAGTCCACAAAAAACCATATGAAATTATTCAAATCTAAATAAAAATTGAATCAAATCAAATAAAAATAAAAAATCTTACCTTTCCAAATTGAATTTAGCCCAAATTGGATATCCGTTAAGCGAAGAATGGATGCACTGTGCGCCCGTGGGTTCTTCA
>VDFB02109096.1:0-35362 GCA_007258455.2 Sequoia sempervirens | reverse complement strand
AAGCATGTTACAAATGATGGTGTTGTGGACGCCAAGATTGCAAGTCCTGTATTGGCCCTAAAAGGGGTTCAACAACAAAACAGACCAACAACGACATTGACACCTCCTCCCAATACTTCTTCAAACAATCAAAGTGGTCAAAACAGTCAAGGACAATATCATCAAATGAGACAATTTCCTAGGGGTCGCACATACACCCATTTGGGTGAACCCATTGAAGAAGTCCTTAAGAAATGCATCCAGCATGGGGTCATCACACTTCCAGAAATAAAACCTTATGACCCAGGACAATTCAAACCAGCATGGTGGAATGACAATGCACTTTGCGAATACCATCGAGCCAAAGGGCATACAACCTCTAACTGTCGACAATTGAAAAACATCATACAAGACCTTATCAAAAATTGCACCATCGAAGTAAGTGGATCACAATTCACCTCCAACTCAGATCATACTATCCACAAGAATCCACTACAAAATCCTTGGCGGTAACTTATCCTTGTCCAAAAGCATGGCTAGATACCTTTGAGGGTCACGTAAGACTAATTTTTTTACAAAGGAGAATATATTATTAGGATTTTGCGCTGCAGCTTCTATGTCTTTGAAATATACTCGTCCATTTTGGTCTCTTTGTATGAATGGTTCAAAAATGTTTTTGTGATGAAGATGGCATGTTCATGGAAGCATGTTCATGTTGTGAAATGGATCAGAAAAGGTCCAATGTTTGACTTGGTTGTTTCTAGATGTTTGACCATTGTTTGGTTTGTTTCAGTATCCAGAAAACACTTGCAAGCACGATATTTTGATTGTAAGCAAGCACACATCAGATAAGTACAATCCTAGGTTAGGCCAGGACAATATTCGCTAGATTCCACGTGGGTTTCCCCAACCGCATATACTGTAGCATGTGAATTGAAGCTTGGGCTGCGGGCTCCCCCACAGTGCACTCTCTTCTCAGGCCAACCAAGCTTCCAACCCCATGAAACTCCCATGGTGAGCTGATCACCTCTACTACAAACTGAAAGTGTGGATGCCATCTTTTTCTCATTTTTCAACAGATGCACATGCTGACATTTTGCATAGTTATTATAGGCATTTATTTTCACACTTAGTTTGTCATATGCAATTTCCTTATTTATTATTGTAGTCATTTGATCAATTGGCATTTGTTTTAGACATAGGCATTGGCAATAGGCATAGGCATTTAGATTTTGAATAAATCCTTCAAAACTTGCTTTAGTCTTGTCATTTGTCATAATTGCTCATACACGAATCTGAGGGCAACATTTTACTGCAAGCTAGGAGGTGTAACGAAGGTGAAGCATGGAAGAGGAAGACTTATGGTAATATCATTCCTTTTGTTTTCATCATTTTTCCTTTGTGCTTCGTTATTTTCAATGGATTTTAGTGTTATTGATCTAACAATCTAACAAATCTAATTTTTCCCTTGATTACACATAACATAACATATAAAGATAACAAAATGAAATAAACACAATGCAAACACAAAAAATACACACAAAAGACAAACAAAATTCAAGGTTAGTACTAAAGGGATTCAAGTCGATAAGGTAAAGAGACCTCAATCTTTAAATTTGTCTCAAGTACCAAATATCATATCTCAAATGAACGTTAGACAAGAGAATGATCTCATTCAAGGACTCAACAAGTTGTGTTATGCCAAATGACTCATGAGCTACATGGATCTACTAGCTAGCAAGCTATGTTATGGTAGGTGTCCATGCAATATGATGGTTTCCATGAGGCAGGAAAGTTGTGTTATGTAAACACAGTCATGAAACACATGGCTCCATTGGCTAGAAATTTGTTTTATGCTAGGTGGCCATGTTAGAAGGGGTTCTCAAGTTCATGAATTAGTAAACCGCATTATGCCAAATCCATGGACTATCTTTCCAAATTTTAACATCTAAGGGGACAAACAAGACTCACCTAAGAAGATGCATAAACATCCAAGGGGGTGAAAAAGACTCACGTAAGAAGATGCATACAAAATTTACTGTCCAAGAGGACAAACAAGACTCACCTAATAAGGTGCATAAATGTCCAAGGGGGTGAACAAGACTCACCTAAGAAGGTGCATAAAATGTTAACATCTAAGATGACAAATGAGACTCACCTAAGAAAGTGCATAAATCTCAAAGGAGACAAGAAAGAAAAAGCCACACCCTAGGGGGTGTTATAAAAAACACCACTATCAAAGGTGCCAAAGGGGCACTAATTCATGCATGAAAGGTCACACCTTAGGGAGTATCACACATGAAACCACCACTTAGAGAGGAAAAACCATGTAACAAAGGATAACACTTTAGGGAATAATAACCATAATATTACCAGTAAAGGGGACATGATATGCCATGAAAAGTCACACTCCTAGAGGATATCAAGTGCAATATCATCACAAATGAGACACTAACATAGATTGAGAAGGCCACACTTTAATTGAGAAGGTCACACTTTCTAGGAGATGTATGCTATCATCACTAGAAAGGGACCATTTCCTAAGAAAACAATGTACATGGGACTATATTCCCCCCTTAAAATGTTAGTGTACTTGCTACACTAATATTTTAAGGAGATACCAAGGGATCCCTTGCAGCAATGAATGCACCTAACATAAGGCTACCTAACCCCTTTCCGCCCAAGTGTAGGAGAAAATATGAGCCACAATGGATGATTATATTTTTCTCCTTGAAAAGTGAAATATGATTGCATTAAGCCTAGTTTATACCTCCATGTATGGTAATGAGTATTTTGTGATACTAAATTACCACATTGAGAGGAGAAAATTAAATGCATCTTAATCTATTATTCTATCAAATTTATCATTGTAAGGATCTAACCATTCCAATTTCTTCTTCAAAACATGGAATTCATCAATGGTGTGTCAAAATGTTCTATGATACACAAATAGGATGTGTTTTTATTCTTCCATTTATTATCTCTCCTTTCATGAATGGGTGGTAATTTAATGAATCCCAATTGTAAAAGTGTAGCTAAAGTATTCTCAGTCTTAGATAAAGGATGTGGAGCTAGTACCAAACCCTTTCTAATAGGACCATGAGTATTGCATGGTTTAGATGATGGAGAAAATGTTTGATGTAAAGGTGCAGGACCTTGGTAACCTATTCATTTTTTATCTTCAGATGGTGTCTATTCTAAAATGGAATGGATTCATGTTCATTATTTATATCACATCCTTGTTTTGTCAAAATCCTAAAGCCTTGGCCATAGCACTGTTCCACTTTAACAAGTGTGTCAGTGACTTTGTTTTCATAGGATGGAGGATGAGTGGGTGGTATGGTCTTATCTTGTTTGTTATCAATTATATGTTCTTCCATGTGCATAGGTTTAGGTATGCATTGTAAATCACTTTCCCTATGTGATGTGTAGAATATTTCAAGTGGTGGTATGATTAGTGGTATTGATTGTTGGTATGGTTGGTTAGGCCATTCTGTTGAGGGATAAAGGACCATATTGTTGTCAAGGTTAGGAAAGGTATTGTTTATGAACTCATTCATGATTTCCTATTCTTGCATAAAGATATATTTGTTAAGAAGATATACATTGGGAGATGGGGGAATATGAGTTTCATCATCTAAATTAGGGTCATTTCCAAATACACAATATGAAACATCAACCAAGGATTTCAAGGAAGTCAACATTTTATGAAAATATTTAGCCATTATGTCAATATTATGCTTGAAATGAGGTTCAAACTTTGATACTGTAATGAAACAACTTGCACAAAAAGAATATAATATGAAATATGCTACAAATAATTGATAATATTATGCCACTTCGAGGGGGAAACCTCCTAATTCACTTTGATGGGGATACCTCCAACAATCTTCAATAAGAACACAATACTCAACTTGATGATCAAATAAGACTCACAACCTCCTATATATAACTATTTATGCCTAGGATATCACCCAGACTGACTTAGATAACCCTATATAAGCCATAGGGCAATCTAACTAACTAAATAAAAATATAATAATGATAATATGACTTAATTAAGAGCTAAGGTAGCCACAAGTCGACTACTCATAACCCAATACACACTACAAGGGTAAGGGCATAACATTACCCTCCTCTTTATAAAATCATTTCCCTCAACACTAATTTTTTTCTTTTTCTTCTTCATCTCCTTTTTTACTACCGCTTATTTTTCTACTATTTCTTCTTGTTCCTACTCTTGTATTTCTCTTGTTCTTGTTCTTGTTCTTTCTCTTTCTCTTTTTTACTTTTGCTTCTTCTACTACTACTTCTTTCTCTTCTTCTTCTTCTTGTTCCTACTTATGTCTAGATCTTTCTATTGCTCTTGATCTTGTTCTCTCTCTTTACCTTTCTCTTTATCTTACTCTTGTTCTTTCTCTTTCTCATTCTCTTTCTCTTGGTCTTTCTCTTGTTCTACTTCTTGTTCCTTTTTCTTTCTCTTCTTTTTTATGGCTATTTTTTGTTTTAAAGAAGGTCTCGAAAGATAATTTTGTAATAAATCACACAAATAAATCTAAAATACTCTAATTTTTTTATTTAACTTACCAAGGCCTAGATTGCATTCCAATAGAAAAATCTCCCAAAAATTATGTAATCTGTAGCTTTGAGAGAAAATTTTTTGAAAACCATAATTTCCCAATAAATCTATTATTTCTTCTTAAATTTCTCTAAAAAATTGGCAATAGCCTCCTCTGATATTTATCAAAAAACCCACAAAAATGAAGAACCAATTCACTAATATGTGGGAGATATGTGTTTTCCAAATAAATTGGGTAGAAACCCTAATTTTGTAATAACTCACTCAATTATGCTCTAATTATTTTTAAATATGGAATGTAGCTTCTTAGTGCGATATCAAAATGTTTAACCCATTCTAAGTGATTAAAATGCAATGGAAAAACATAAGGAAACACCTCAGATTAGCCTAAGAAATTTGTAAAAGCGAAGATGAAAGTGTAAAATGATGCTAAATAGATATACCTCCCCTTTGTAGCTGAAACTCCTTGGTTGGCCCTTGATTTTGATGTGGTTTGTATGCTCCTTGATGGCTCTTGATATGGCTAAATGCAAGTCTTGACTATATGCTTGAATGTAGATGCAAATGGATGAATATTGATGGCTAGATGAGTGCACAAAATGGCAGCATTTAGTTGCAAAATGACTAAGTCTCTCAAATGCCTTAGAGGATGGGGTATTTATAGAGAAACTTGAATTCTCTAGAGAATTCAATGGTTGGGATTTATCCAACAAAGTCAAGATGAAGGGCTAAGGTGAGTTGAGGACTCACAAGCCCTCACATTTTGACATGTGGAATGTGAGAGGGCTAAGGGTGAGATGATGTGTAGATGATGTGGAAGGGAGGTACATGATGTGGAGGAAGGACAAGTACCTTCCAAGTACCTTGGGGAGTGAGAAGATTTCCTCAAAAAGGAACTTCTTGTTCCCAAGTGGGAGTGAAAATGACATTTGAAGAGTTTTGGAATTTCTCAAAAATCTCCATGGGAAAAGAGAAAGTGGTTGGGGAAATAAATATGAATTAAAAATTCACATTCATACGAGAATCTAATGGATAAGAGAGGGTCTCAAAAAAGATGGGAATTGGACACATGTGCATGAGGTGACAAGTCAAAGGTTCTAGAAGCCTTGGAAAGATAAAATGTGAATTAAAAATTCACATGGGGAGGAGAGAGACCTAGGATGAATAAAAGTGAATTAAAAATTCACATAGGAAAGAGGGTCAATGCCCATAAAGGAAAATGGAAAGATTGACTAAAAAGTGGTGCCAAAAATGGCTAATGAATTTGATTAAAGTTGTGCAAATACTTGATTATGATAATTAATGGAATATTAGAGACAAGTGGCAAATGTAAGAGGATGTGACATTAATCCTTGATTAAGAGGATGCACACCCTAAATATGAATTAATTAAATTAATTCAAATTAGAGATGGATTATGGACGATGTGACAAGGAGGGAGAAAAGAAGAATTTTAATTCAAAAGATTAGAATGACTAAATTAAATAAATTGGTGTACTTATTTAATTTAGAGAGAAGAAAGGCACCAGATAAAGTGTTTAATTATTAAATTAAATACTTTAAGAGTCTTATGTGGGAAGTGTAATATTAATTAAATAAATTAATATTGACAGAATTGATGAATAAAGAGGCAAATTTGATCATATGGGAGTGATCAAATTTGGGTGTCTATATTTTGGCCCTCTTCGAAATATTGTTAAAATAACAATGTTTCGAAGAAAAATAAAATGTCGGTGATGAAGAAAGTGGTAGGGATTGATGCCCCAGCATGAAAGAGGTTGAATGAGCTATCCAAGAGGAGGGAAAAAAGAAGAGGGATGCCCCAGTGCCTGCCTCAAATGGATGGAAGAAAATGATAGGGTATGCCCCCTCGAGAGGGCGGTTGGGGAAGAAACAAGGGGGCCCCAGACGAATTCTTGATAGAAAGAAATGGAAGATACTGTTGGATAGAGGGCGAAAAACTAAGCAACTTTGATTTTTGAACAGAGTTGATTAAACATACGGTTTGCAAATGGCGGCTCCGGGAAAGAAGGGGATTAGTTGGGAGAAAAAAAAGTTAAATAAAAGGTAAAAAATACCTTTTATTTGAAAAAGGGGGGAAACGAAGGGTTAAAAGGTAATTTGAAGAATTACCTTGTCTCATTGTGACTGTAGCAATTGAAAAAAAAAAGGAGAGAAGAGGGAAAGGAGACGAAGCAACGATGCCCCGGGATTATGATACTGAGATCATTCACCGAGCGAACGAGTTGCGGAGATGGTGGACTCACTGCGCGGTGCCCCGCCAGGTGAGTAAGAAAAACTGTGTCATGTATTTTAATGATTTACCATGTTTGTACAATAGTTAATGAAAATGTAAAAGGCGGGTTTTGTGGGCGGGGTGAAATAAAAAAATGGGTAGTATAGGTAGTTGGAAAAAAAAAGAGTTAAAGGGGATGTGAGAGGGGGGGAAAGAGGGCGTGTCGCCACACAGAGGGGCAGTCACGCCCCGAGTTGGGGCGGAGTCACCCCGGCGGGAGGGGTGAATGTGCCCCGAGCCAGGGCGGAGTCACCCCGGTGGGAGGGGTGGATACGCCCCGAGTTGGGGCGGAGTCGCCCCAGCGGGTGGGGAAAATATGCCCCGAGTTGGGGCAGTGTCGCCTCGACGGGAGGGGTGAGCACGCCCCGAGCTGGGGTGGAGTCACCCCGGCGGGAGGGGCGAATACGCCCCGTGCTGGGTGGACTAGCCCCGGCGGCAGGGGGCAGACACGCCCCGAGCTGGGGCGGAGGGGCCCCGAGCTGGGGCAGAGTCACCCCGGGAGGGGGAAAAGCTACCCCGAGCTGGGGCGGGCTCGCCCCAATGAAGGACAAAAAGAAGAGACCGCCTTGGTGGGGGAAAGATGAGGATGAAGAGAGAAAAGAAAAGTAAAGAGGTGAGCAAAAGATGTTCCAGGGCCAGGAAGATTGTGTACTGATAATCAGGTGGTGTGGATGCAAGGTTTTGTGCAGGTACAGACACATGAGCAACGGTCAGAGGTACTGACAGAAACTGTAGCAGCGATGATCGACATGGATCATGCAACTTTAGAGCATGTAGGGTTATTGCACTTTTTAGAGGTGCCAGTGATGAGGGCACATCAAGCGATGCTAACGGCCTTGATAGAGAGATGGAGCTCAGAGACATTGACATTTCTTCTGCCGACGGGGGAGATGACGGTGACATTGGAGGATGTATGGCGCATCCTGAAGCTGCCTATAGCAGGGATACCGCTTAGTGATGTGGTGTTGAGAGGGGCTGAGTTAGAGCATACTATGATGGTGTTATTTGGACACGTCAACCTACCCTTAAAGGGTCCGCAGTTGGATCTAGATAGATGTTTGAAAGTGAGGGTACCACCTCTGCCTTTATTTCTATGTGGTCTCATTAGTGGGATATTGTTACCAGATCATAGCATGTGGTATTGCAGTCTGAGGTTTATGGAGGTGATTTGACACATTGTTGAGTGGCGTGAGGGACAGATCGCGTGGGGTACTTGTGTCCTAGCCCATTTGTACAAGGATATGCATATGATTTGCTACCAGAATATAGTGAGTTTAACACACATGACCCTTCTGCAAGTGTGGGCATGGGAGCATATTATGGTGATGAGACCAATTGTTGTGAGGGAGGGGGATGTGGATGATAGGGAGTCGGTGGCATGGGGGTATGGAGAGGCTAGGCACTGAATTTTGCGGCATAGGAGGTCGAGAGATATGGAGGTATGGAGGAGGACGATGGATGATTTGCAGGAGAGAGACATAGTATGGCGACCTTATATGGATCAAAATTTTAGGGGGTGGAGGGAGTAGACTGAGAGGAATTGAGGGTACTTTATGAGTCAGTGTGTTCTAATTAGGAGTCTACCATGCATAGTGGAGATGCATCGACCAGACAGGGTGGGGAAATAGTTTGGGCTGACACAGGATATTCCGGGTGCTCCGAGGAGGTTTCGTCGGCTCACCAGAGAGCGACCATGGGGGCCTATGATTAGGCCAAGGGAGGCTAGAGTGGTGTGGGCAGCGAAAGTGCAGGTACCCTACCTTGGGAGATGTGTTGGAGTGGGGGATGCAGGAGTGACAGTACGATATGAGCGGTGGTTGCACAACCACTGATGGGAGAGGATTACACCACTGGTTCCTATTGTAGGAGCCGTGAGGGATTTGAATTAGAGGATGAGGGTATGGGGCTAGAGAGATGGAGGATTGCACAAAGGAGAGATGGAGGCAATGGGACAACCAACAGGAGGGCGAAGTGTAGATGGAGAGAGGCAATATGACAGGAGGGTGGGATAGGTCGAGAGCTAGATGTGGGAGGACAGGAGGAGTCAGAGGTGGAGATGATACACACAGTGGAGGGTGGAGCTGTTCAACAGATTGGCATAGGAGGTAGGGTACGACAGAGGAGAGTGTTGGTACGAGCTAAGCAGGGAGAGGAGAGACTGCCGGATGGAGGTCAGGAGGAGAGGGAGGCCAGGAGTCAGCCAAAGAGGATAGTGGGTAGGAGATGACTAATGAGGGTACAAATCATGACAGAGTAGGAGGGGATGGTAGGGGGAGGACAGCAGGATGGAGTCTAAGAGGAGACTGAGGCCAGGAGTCAATCAAGGAGGATGGAGAGTAGGAGACAAACAGAGGGGAGGGCAGATTGTGATAGGGCAGGGGCTTCCTGTTGTAGAGATAGGGGAGAGTGAGGGTGAGGAGCAGCTAGAGAGAGGAGAGCTGGGGAGATGGATGAGAGTGGGGAGGCATGGTCAGCCACAGAGAGTTCAGGTCTGACCTACTGTGGAGGAATTAGAGGCTCAGCAGGAGCGGGAGGGCAGGGGGATGATGATGCTATGGAGATAGATGGAGATGTGCTAGATATGGATATTTGGGATGCAGAGCCATTGGTGGTGGTTCCTATCATTACCTCAGGAGATTCAATTGTTCAGCCGAGAAACACTATGGAGAGGCTTTAGAGTACATATCAAAGGTTGAGGGTAGTAGAGGCAGAGGTGATTAGACTTAGAGTCAAGCTATCAAGAGCACCAGTAGCAGGTCAAAGGGATTATAGACTTATGGTTGACCTCTTATCCACACAAGTAGAGGTGATGGGGAAGGAGAGAGAGGGACTGCAGGCTGTCATACAGGGGATACAAGATGAGTTAGTTGCTGTCAGTTGGGACCATGACAGACTACAGGTGGAGACCTTTATATTGTAGGCCAGAGGGGAGTTAGCGGGGATGAAAAATCATGTGTCAGCAGGTAGTGGGCAGCAGGTGGATGATCTTTGGCAGGAGTGAGATGAGCTATGGGATAGAGTGGTTTGTTTGGAGCAGACGGTTGGAGAAATGGGGTTGTTGCAAGAGAGAGAGAGACAAGCGAGGGAGTAGGCCCGTATTATGCAGGCATATAGAGATGTAGCACAGGTGCAGGTACAGGTAGTGGAGGTGGAGAGGGATGTGGCACAGGCACGAGTTTAGGTGTTGCAGAGTGAGAGAGAGTTGGCAGAGGCACAGATACAGTCCCTTCAGAGGAGGAGAGAGGAGGCAGTCTTAGAGCTATCAACACTATAGAGAGAGTGAGATGCGGTAGTTTTGAGGATTCAGGAGCTTCAGAGGTACAGGGATGGAGTGGTGGCTCGGTCACAGGCTGCACAGAGGGAGAGAGATGCTGCAAAGATACAGATGCAGACACTGCAGGGAGAGCAGGATGCAGCAGTGGCTTGGTGGTAGTCAGTGTAGGTTAGTGACGTCATAGGGATAGATACCTAGGGGTTACAGGGGGAGAGGGATGTAGCCATGGCCATGGCAGGTGTTGCCAAGGAGATGAGGGATCAGGTTCAGGTAGAGATGGTGCAGTTACGCCTATCCCAAGAGGCCTGGGAGCAGGAGAAGAGAGTGATCATGAGGGATCGGGATAGATATCGTCAGGAGCGGAATTCCACTCAGGTTCAGGTTGCGAAGCGAGAGGAGAATGTGAAGGAGGCAAGATTTTGGATGGCCACGTACTACCATGCAGTTCCAGACCTGACCCAGTGGATATTCTAGTATACACGACATACACCATAGATGCCAGCGCCATCGCAGTCGTTGGGGACACAGACTCGAGGTTATAGTGATTCACTGGGTGTTACACCAGGCAGGAGATCAGTACCAGATTCACCACAGAGGTTAGATGTGGGTAGCTCATTCAGGAGGTGACAAGTTACTAAGTTTTTGACAAATGCAGGGTGAAGCATGTAGGATTTATCAACAGAGATCAGGGATGTTCTATATCTTTGGATTTTGTATTTTATTATGTGATGGATATATGATAGATTTTGATGTATGATGGACATGCGACGTGCATTGTATTACTTTGATTATGACATGGGACAATTCTTATTGACACTATGTAGTATGTTTCCTTTTGTGATGGGTGATTTAGTTGATGTATGCACATGTATATGATAATTCCTGCTTATGTGGATGGATATGTTGGTTTATATATGCACATGTTTATGATACTAGATGCTTATGTGGATGATTGGGTTTATGTACTTTGTGGAATATAGATGATTTTATTAATGGAGATATTCGCATGGTGATATGATGTGTGCACATGTTGTATCTATGATGACTTATATGTATGGATGCCTAGTTGACTTATTGTCATGTATGTATATGATGGATTTTGTATGAACATTTTATATATGCAAGATGTGATGTACTAGAAGCTTGACACTTTGTGATGCAGGTGGCCATGCATGCATGGATGTAACATGTTGTGATGCAGGTGGTGATGCATGTGTGGTTAATAACATGAACCTAATATGTGATAATTTTTTTGTAATTTATAGTGAATTAATGATGAAATGAAATAACACATAATCATAAGTGTCAATAAGAACTGACATGATAGTGGAAGATGGGTATATAGTAATTTGTAAAAAATGGATGTAATTTGTCACTTGTCAAAAACTTTTAGTATCCTGAGAAGAATGGGAGAGAGTGGGATAAATTATTTGCACAAACAAAATCAGTGGGTGAGTGCAATGCAACAGATGATGAGATGAAATCCTACTATGAGTTGCCATCTTTGGAGCATTGATTTTTGCTATAGCATAAAATACCGAATACCTTATCATATAAGACCAAGGCGAGTTGGCATCCAATGCATGAAACAAACAAAACAAACAGAAAGGCTACCCTAATACTCCAAGGGCATGATGACCTTGGTCGGGCCAGGTACTGGGATAACCACAAACACACAAGGATGCCCCAACGTAATACAAGACCCCAGGGATCTTGGTGGGTGCTACGTGGGACAACCGAGAAGACAACAACAAAGAAAAGACTAAGATAAGCCCCTATGTAGACGGGTCAAAGCACACCATGATATGATGGATCAAGGAAACCCTGACAAGTGGTGATAGTGAGCTTTAAATGACAAATAAAATCAAAAGATCACAATCAATTACAAAATGTCCTTTGCCATAGGATCAAGGGGATGGATGGGATTGATGAGGTCTGCTAGGAAGGATGCATCTTGTTGAGACCGATGATGGATACTAAACTAGAATGACCCAGTTTGATGTCGGATATTTTTCATTAACCAAATCTTCTGATAATATTAGGATTTTTTTGAGAATAACAAGCCAAATAAGGACACAGACTAACACATCCTATAGACCTAGGGGCTCGGGGGCCGATCAACCTTCCTACGTGAAAGCGCAGAGCCCTCGTTGTTCATGAAAAGACTCAGGATAAAGTGGAAAGAGGACAATGAAGACAGATGATAGACAACTAACATGTGATGGTCAGAATACCCCAGGGTTAGATTAAATGATCATCCTTGCCTATTTGACAGCACAGGGGCAACGTAGTTCGACACTTGATGCGATAGGATGAGATCTAGATGGAGACCAACACAATGGATGATCCTATATGATGACACAAACCCGGCCAGGCAAAGGGAATGAATGACATAAGAAACTCAAATTGGGATACTGAAAGGTCGAGGGATGGGGGATAGGCTAGATGCGTTAGATCAATGCTCAATCAATATATACCAGTGGCCTAGGATTATTAAAGGATGGGTGAGGATGATGAGTGTAGATGAAAGCATAAAATAGTGGGATGTCAAGTAGATAATGATTAAGCCTCTGGATGATGGGGTTTCATGTGTCAAAGTGAACACCATAGGACAAATTATTTCTGCTACTATTTTTGGATTTTTATTTTTTCTGATTAGGTGCAGGAGGTTACCGAAGGCTAGGATTTAAATTCACTAAAACTTCCTTTAAAATTCCATGATATTGACGGGTTCATCAAGGGGATATTCTTCAAGAGTAGTCAATCTGTAGGCCCCAGATCCATATTTGGTGGCTATGATATAAGGCCCTAACCAGTTTGCCTCAAATTTTCCCTTTTTATCATGATCCTGTTGAGTGCGCTGGTTCTCCTTAAGAACAAGCTCACCAACCTAGAATTGTCGCAGATGAAACTTTTTATTTTAATTATGTTTGAGGCGGTTTTGGTATGCTTGCAGATGATCATAGGCCTTGATTCTTCATTCACCCAACAATTCCAGTTGTGCAAGCCGTGCAACACGAGCATCCTCTTCATTGATAAGATTCTTCAGAGAAATCCTCAATGATGGGAGCTCAACTTCAATTGGCAAGATGGCTTCAGTACCATATACTAAAGAATAGGGGGTGGCACCTTTCGGGGTGTGGATGGATGTGCGATATGCCCAGAGGTCAGGATGAATATGGAGGTGCCAATCTTGTCCAGTGTTATTGACAACCTTTTTGAGGATGCGGATAAGGGTCTTGTTGGTTGCTTCTACCTGACCATTACCTTGGGGGTAATAAGACATTGACCAACGGTGCTGGATATGAAAGGTGTCACAGAGGTGTTTCATGGCTTGGTTTTTGAAGGGTTTTCCGTTATCAGAGAGGATGGTGGATGGGATACCATATCTACAAAGAATATGGTAAAGGATGAATTTTGAGATTTGGATATCAGTGATTTGTGAGAGTGGTATTGCTTCCACCCACTTGGTGAAGTATTCAGTGGCGGTAATTATGAATGTATGGTCGTCAGATGATGGTGGGTAAATCTTGCCAATCAAGTCGAAACCCCATTGAGAGAATGGCCATGGTGCTAGGAGGGGCTGAAGATCCTATGTCGGAGCATGAATTAAATCTGCATGTTGTTGGCAGCGAAGACATTTCTTCACAAATTCACAAGCATCATGTTCCAATGTAGGCCAATAATATCCAGCTCGTAGGATCCTTTTGGCCAGGGCCATACCATTTGAGTGAGCTCCGCAAACACCACCATGTACCTCTGTTAGTGCTGTGCTGGCTTCGGTCTCATTCAAACACCTGAGGAGGACTCCATCATACCCACGATGATAAAGCGTATCACTGACAATGATGTATCAAGAAGAGCGATGAATGAAGGATTTGCATTGATTGGGTGTAAGTTCTGGGGGTATGATATTATCATGGAGATAGGTATATATGTCCTGGTACCAAGGGGAGGAGGGACCTACAATATCACACACCATATCAGTCTCAGGAATATCATATGCTGGGATTAAAAGTTGTTCCATAAGGAACTCACATTCTGTTAAATCTTTAGGCATGTCAATCAGGGAACCGATAGTGGCCATTGTATCTACTGCTTTATTATGTACCCGAGGAATTTGGTCAAATTGTATGAAGGTGAAATATTTCTTGAAATCATCCACCATGCACTTATAGGGTAACAACTTATCATCCTTTGTGAGGAATTCATCATTAACTTGCTTGATGACTAATAATGAATCACCAAAGACTTTCAGGTGAGTTATATGCCACTGTTTTGCAATTCGTAGGTTGGTGAGGAGGGCCTCGTATTCTGCGATGTTGTTGGTACATGGAAATGCTATCCTGAATTATTTTGGAATGTAGTCACCTTGAGGGGTAATTAATAAAATCCCTACGCCTAATCCATTATGAGTGTATGAGCCATCAAAATATAGCGTCCAAGCTGGTGTTTCTGTAACTGTATAGACTTCTTCGTCTGGGAATTCAGTGTCTAGAGGGTAAGCATCTACTAATGGTGCCTCAACCAACTAATCAGCTATGACCCATCCCTTTATGGCTTTTCGCTCCAGATACTCTATGTCAAATTTTCTTAGGAGCATGACCCACTTGGCCATGCGGCCAGTCCAAGTGGTTCTAGATAACAAATACTTCAGTGGATAAATTTTAGCGATTAATTTGACTGGATGGCTTAGCATATAATGTCAAATTTTTGTGTGCTGAAGACTAGCACGAGGTAGGCCTTTTCCATGGGAGAGTAGTTAATTCATAGCCAACCAATGTCCGACTGATATAGTAGATCGCCCTCTCTTTCGATGATTCATCATATTGTGCCAACAATGCCCCTAGCGCGACTAAAGAGGTAGAGATATATAGGAGGAGGGGTTTCCCTGGAATGGGTGGCATCAATATCGAAGGATGAGCTAGGTATTATTTGATCTTATCGAAACCTATTTGATAGTGTTGGTTCCATCGGAAGGTGGAGTCTTTCTTCAGGAGATGAGTGAATGGCTGGCATTTATCTACGAGCTGGGCTATGAACCGATGGATGGATTACATCTTCCCTTGGAGGCTTCTTAACTGTTTCAGATTGTGCGGAGGTGGCATGTCCAGGATAGCCTTTACCTTGGTGGGATCAACCTCAATGCCCCTACAAGAGACTATGAAGCCCAACAACTTTCCTGACGTGACCCCAAAGACACACTTTTTTGGATTTAGCCACAACTTGTAATGCTCTGACCATTCAAATATCTTTTTCAGGATGGTAGGATGTTTCGCTCGTGTTCTGGATTTCCCTAACAAGTCGTCGACATAATCCTCCATGATGATATGGATGAGGTCATGGAAGATGACTGTCATCGCCCTCTAATATGTTGCCCCCACATTTTTGAGACCAAAGGCTATAACATTGTAACAGAAAGTACCCCAAGGTGTTGTGAAGGCGGTCTTACGTTGGTCCTCAGGTGCAATTCGAATCTGATTATAACCAGAGAAGCCATCCATAAGGGAGAGCATCTCATGTCCTACTGTGAGGTCGACCAACATGTCAATGTTAGGCAGAGGGAAGTCATCTTTTGGACAGGCCTTGTTAAGGTCCCTGAAGTCTGTGCAGATCCGAATATCTCCATTTGGTTTGGCAACTGGTACTATATTGGAGATCCACTCAGAGTAGTCAATTGGTCTAATAAACCTACCTCTAGTAACTTTTCTAATTCCTTTTTAACTAACAATGCTACATACGGATGCATCTTGTGGAGCTTTTGTTTGACAGGCTTGGCATCTGGGTGAACGCCTAGATGATGAACCACTAAGGCGGGGTCTAAGCCTGACATGTCTGAATATGACCAAGCAAAGTTAATGATTCCCTCTTGAAGTAGCTGCACGATGACTGGATACTCTTGCTTTGAGAGTGACTTAGCCACATAGGTGATTTTAGGATTTTCAGCAGTACCCAGATTAACTTATTGAGTCTCTTTAATTAGAATGGATGATCGGGCAAATAACTGAGTTACTACAAGGGGAAGATGAACATCTCCATCTTCTAGTGCCTCCTCGAGGTTTTCACCATCAGATACGTCCTTTATTTTTTTACTTTTCCAAGGTCAAGGGTGCCTCGGAGGAGGTTTTCACTAGATGACGGCACTTCTTTCTTGTTCTTATTTTTTGCAACTAGAGCATTCATCCTCTCCTAATCCTTAGGGGATTGACATATGTATGTGCATACATATTGACAGTGTCAACACAAATGCGAGTCCCAATCAATGAAGAGCTCAAGGTGACGATAGGGTAATGAATTGTGGAAGCGGATAGGCATTTGAACATGGATGATAAGGTGGAGTGTGATGCGGCGTCATCGTATGCATGTATGATGGATTCTTCCTCGGGTATATCTTCCAATGAGCCATTGTCCACGGTGACACTATTGGAGGTATTAGATGATGTTGCAGGGCCTTTCTGTTTTTATCATATCCGATGCCTATGTTCTTTGGCAGCTTTGATGTATCAATAGGTTGCAACCGCCCCTGTTCTTCTTTACCTAGGCCTCTACCTTGGTAGTTATACTTTTCTGCAAACTTAGCTGACCAAGGATATGCTTCTTGAAAATATTCCTTTAGAGGGGGATCTGGTTGGGGTTCTTCTCGGTATACCCATTGACTTATATCCTCTTCCGGTGCATCTATCTTGATACTAGGGGACCTAAAAGTGGTGGTAGGGATGTTTCTACCACTGAAGGTGACAGTCTTGTCTTCCTTGGAGTAGCATGTGAGAAGGGTTAGCCATGCTAAGTGTGGTGATGGGGGCATGTCACTACATTAAGAGCAGTATGCATTTCATATTCACCACACCTTTATCAATGATCGGAATTTTGTGACCCTATAGGATGGTGGAAGATGGAGTGGTTATCACGATGGAGGGTGGATTAGTGGATGATGACTGGGATGCCCCCATTTCAACCCCGGGACAATAATGTAAATGGGGAAATGACGCTTCTAAAGTGCGGAAATATTCAAATTGTTGGGGGTCAACATAGATGGTGACTTCTTTTCCGTTGACTGGGAATTTTAGGCACTAATGGTATGTGGAGGGGACGGCTTGCATGGCATGGAGCCATGGACAGCCAAGGAGGAGATTATATGGCAAGTCCAGATCAAGGACATGACAGGTAGTGTATTGAAGCACAGGTCCGACTTGGATAGGAAGACTGATAATTCCCTCTGAATTCCTTTTTGCATTATCATAGGCTTTGATTGTGATGATCTGATTACTTAAATCCGCTTGAGTATACCCCACCTGTTTTATGAATTTTAGAGTACATAAGTTGAGGGCAGAGCCATTATCTACCAAGACTCTTTTTATTTTATGACGAGCAACCACGACTTTGATATGTAAGGGGCGATTATGATTAACATCAATGTTTGGCATATCGTTTTGGCTGAAGTGCAGTTGATGAGACAAAGCTAGGTGTCCCACCAAAGCTTGGAATCATGTAGGATCAATGTCATTAGGTACATGGGTTTCCTGTAGGGCTCTGTTGAGGATTTCTTGATGTATAGGGGAAGACTTAAGTAAATCCAAAATGGAGATATGTGCAGGGGTCTTTCCTAAGTGATCCAAGGATATTTATCTTGAGATCTTCACGGAGTTGATTGGAGGCAAGTCACGGAAGGCGGCGGGGATAGTGATGCGGGCTCGTCGTGTAGTAACAGAACACTGAGGGTCTTTGGCTTTGACATGTATAATGGATACCCGAGGCTCTACCTGCTCAATGTAATGAATAATACCCTTGTAATGGAGGGGTACATTCTTATAGCTCACATTATTTGTGCTGTTGTCCTAGGGATTACTGTTGGAGGTGCTTGGGCCTTGATTATGGTTGGGAAAAGCGTTTGAAATATATCACACCAATTGAGCATTGAATGATGAGGCTTGGTTGAGGTGTAAACGCCAGTATCTCCTTGATCAATGAGAGATCTTGGACTTATAATTTTAGGAGCTAACATTCAAGAGTGTCCTTTTGATTTTATGGAATAAAATGTTCATTTCCCATGCCATGCGGGTTTGGGTTTGGATAGATCAAAGTGGCTTGGTAATGAGATGTGATTGGAATGAAATTAGTTTATATCGAGAAATTTTAATTCCAAGAGACTAACTTTCAGGGGTTTCCCTAAATTTGAAGCTTATGTGGTGCTTAGTGTTCCTTGGTTGTTCTAATTTGGTGAGGAGGATGGGGTGCCCTGCGGTACATATATGGCATTAGGTATGGAGGGTTGTTGTCTCAGGGATGTGTTAGCCACTTGGATGTGTTTAGTATCAGTCACATCGTCATTTACTGCATTCTTGTTCTTGTTCCAAAAATGTGGCTTGTCTCCAAATAACCTTTCTTTATCATGGCCATGTATTTTAATGTGCCCTTTGGCAACAAGGGCATGTTCAAGGATAGGTCCCTTTTCCACTATCTCCGTAAAAGTGGTGACACAATGTAACCTAAAGTTATGAGCCATGTCGGGATGAGAGTTCTCCACAAAGAAAGTGACCATGTCCTTCTCTTTCAGAGGGGTTTTCATTCGGCTTGCTAGTGCACGCCACCTTTGGAGGTAGCTAGTAAAGGTTTCCCCCTCATGTTGTTTCTCTTTGAGGAGATCTAAGGTGTCAATGTCCTTCTCCAAATTGAAGGAGAAGTAGGAGACAAATTTTTCTGACAGGTCCACAAAAGATTTTATGGATCCTTTTTCGAGGGTCATGAACCACTCTAGGGCGTTGCTTGCTAGGCTTCGAGGGAATAGGCGCAAGAGGTAGTTGTCATTGTGCATAACCTCTTGAAACTGGGAGTAAAACTCCTGCAAGTGGGCCTTAGGATCTTTGTTCCCCCTGTGTTTGTCAAACTTTGGCATTTCAAAATGTTTAGGGAAGGGGATCAATGAGATGGAGGGATCGAATGGATACGGGCATATGTCTTCGAATTTGAACAATTGTTTGCCAGCCCCAACTTGAAGATCCTTAAGTGGCTGATTTCCATGAGACTGAGAGTTGGCCAGTGGGCCGAGGTTGAGGATATTGATGATAGAATGATAAAGGATCTTCTTTGAGAGGAAGATGTCAGATTGTTGAAATACAGATTTGGATAGTTGGATGATGACATGCCTTTAACATTGTAGGGGGATTTTGTTGTCTGGTACATTGTTGTGGGATATAATCTGGTTGTTGTTTGATAAAAGTGTAGGAGTAAAGCTAGAACGGATGGGATGTTGCGTATTGGTTTGTTGGTGTTGAAGGTATTGTTGTGATTGTTGGGAGGTCACATAAGGTGGTTGTTGATTAAATTGCTACTGATTATGATAGTAGTAGTGTTGAGGGGGTTGTTGTTGTGATGTCAACTATTGTATGGGCCGAGATGGGATGTTGTGTTGTGGTTGAGCTTGCAGATGCAAAATAGATGCGAGAATGGGGGATATGGTCTGAGTGATAGGTCGGGATGGATTGCCTTGTGGTTGGTAGGGTGGTTGTTGTGAAGAGACCAAAGCATTATGTATGGGTTGTTGTTGATGAGATGGCTGAGGTAGCGTAGAAGCATTTTGTAAAGGGGGTTGTTGGGTACCACCTGGAACGTTCAGTTGGGATGTGCCTTGTGGAGGTAATTGAGGTGGAATGTTGGATTGGTGAAGCTATTGAGATGTATATGAAGATGATGGTAGATTTGTGGCCCCAGGAAGTGGAAGCAATGTGGTAAAGGGGGTGCCCCTAGTGTTGACAGTAGGTTGATTCGAAAGAGATGGTGTTGTTAGCGTTAATGGTGTAGGCTGTGGAACATTTTGTGGCATACCATAGGCAAAAGGATTATTGGGATCAGGCACTTGAGGACCTCCCATAACTGAGATTGGAGCATGTGGGCGGTGGTTAACATGATAAAGAACAACATTGCCAAATTTAGGTTGATGCCAACCCTCAACTGGAGGAACATTGGGGAAGTACGAACCTTCTGGTGCATTTTGTGAACCTTGGAGTACGTTAGATGTGGAACTCCTATATTTGGACAAGTCAACACCCAAGGGGGGTTTGACACCCTTCTCAATTAGGTGGGCCAAAATTTCTTCCCCATGTTTTTCAAACAGACGGTCAGTCATTTGCACATTGGGGGGATTACTGAAATGTTCCTCAAGCATGAGTTCGAGTTGATTAGCCATACTCTCTTCACCGTGTGGTGAGTTGTTCTTATTTTCAGTGTTGGAGTGCGATGAAGTACCATTATGAGGATCTTGGGGGACATTGTTAGGATCTTGAGCAATATTTGCACCATTGGTGGGATTTGTATTGTTATTAAGGTCTTGATACATGTTCGCTTGGGAATTTTGACCTTGTTGTTGTTCCATTTGTCTCTTAACTTGTGACCTAGTTTGAACAAGCATGCAAATGTGCTATGGGTGAATTATAAAGATGTTTTTGACGAATGATTTGATTGTGATTGGATGAGATCTGATTTTGATGGGGTTTGGATTTAGATCAGGTTTTGTTTGGGTATATTGGATTGGATTGGATTTCGATTGGATTGGATTTTGATTGGCTAGATTGAATTTTGATTGAATTGGATTGGATTATTAAGATCAATAGGATTGCATTGGTTGAATAGATGTGATTTGATTGATTGGATAATTTGATCAAATGATTAGTTTTGATAGATTTGGATGATTGAATGGGTATGATTGGATGATGAAAGATGTGAGAGACCCTGAGTTTAATCAAAGAAAGTTACCCTTAGTGACCTAGAGCTTTGATTGATTAAGAGGATGATTACATCACCGAATCCACCTTAAGATAGAAATGGATTGATTTTGGCTGAGGATGATAACTTATGACACCGAATTCACCTCAAGATGGAAGTAAATTGATTTGGGTCAAAGTTAACAACTAATAATCAAATTCAAGTGCTATGGTCAATTTGGGTAACCACTTTGTGACACAAGGCTAAGGCGATTTGATTATGGGTGGTGTTTATGAGATACGGGTTTGGTGATGTAAATGGTAAAATTTTGATGTTCGCTAGGTGATGGTATGGACTTTTGAATGGATTATGGGGAAATTTAAAATGAGTGGATGGATTGAGGATGATTGTGGAGAATGAATGGGGATTTAGAATGGTTAAACAAAGGTTTGGAACGATAAAATGGAGGTCTAAACTGATCAAATGGAGGTTTTTGGAGGCTTAGAATGATACAAAATGGAGGCTTGGGATGATGAGATAACAGTTGGGAATGATTAAATGATGGTTTAGAGGCTAAATGGATCCAAAAAGAGTGATTTCAGGTGTTTAGGAGGGAAAATTCACCCCTCTATAGTAAATCAGGGGTGTAGTCGCCCTTCTACAGTAAATTAAGGCCACAGTCGCCCTTCTGCAGTAAATCAGGGGTGCAGTCGCCCTTCTGCAGTAAATCAGGGGGCACAGTCACCCTTCTGCAGTAAATCAGGGGCGCAGTCACCCTTCTGTGGAAAATCAGGGACTTGGTTTGATGAAAATGACTAGGCTGCAAGGACTTTAAAATGACAATAATAAGGCCAATTTGTCAAAAATTTCACTGGTTTCTCACAAAAAAACACTTTCAAGTAAACACAATCCTATGATTACTGTTAAGGGTATGGCCAAAGAGGTCTTAATCTAGGATGCACAAGGTGTCTAGGGAGTCCTTGATATACTCTCGGTACGTGAGGCACAACCGTGAACACCAGCCCGTCATAAGCATGAGTCAGGAACCCTAGCGAGATACTGAAGGGCTTAGACCAACTCTTCACGTCTATCTAGGTATCGCCCTAGCTTCAATGCTCCACCAATTATGACGTGACTGGATTGGGGTACAACTTTCACTCTCCCCCCTTTATATACCCTGTCGGTACGCGTGGTTGGAATCATCCTTTGGGGTGATGAAATCCCCAAGTAGGTCCCACTAGAAATAAAGCACTAATAGTTTCCAACTACTCCCCAGGCTCACACGAAGTGCAAGGGGAAAGTGAAAACAAGCTAATACTCCCTTTGAATAACAGAAGAAGATAGACACAACAAGCAATGAGTATTACTCCCCCCTATTTAGACTATGTTCTTAGATTAACGAAAACAACAAGGATAGTTTTAAAATTTGAGCAAACAGATAGCCCTGCAAGCAAATGTTAGATGTTTTATCCCGCTTTCTTCATCAACTTTACAAGAATATGCTGCAAAAAGTTAGCAAAAAACATCAATATCCTTGCAAGAAATAGTGTTGGGGGGTTAGTACCTGAAAATAGCAAAAATTGAAGCTAAAATGATAGTTTTACCTTCCAAAATGTGTTGCTTTATGGTGACCAGGGGGCACAGTCGCCCTTCTATAGTAAATTAGGGGTGCAGTCACCCTTTTGTGGAAAATTAGGGGCGTAGTCGCCCTTTTGCAGAAAACCAGGGGCGCAGTCGCCCTTCTACGGAAAAATAGGGGCGCAGTCGCCCTTCTACAGAAAATTAGGGGCATAATCGCCCTTTTGCAGAAAATCAAGGGCGTAGTCGCCCTTCTGTGGAAAACTAGGGGCACAGTCACCCTTTTGCGGAAAATCAGGGGCATTATCACCCTTCTGTGGAAAATCAGGGGCGCAGTCGCCCTTCTACGGAAAACTAGGGGCGCAGTCGCCCTTTTGCAGAAAAGTGTTAGCACAAAAATTTTAACCCAGGGGGCGTAGTCGCCCATCTGCTGTAAAGTGTTAGCACAAAAATTTCAGCCCAGGGGGAGCAGTCGCCCTTGTATAGTAAATCAGGGGGCACAGTTGCCCTTCTGCGGAAAATTAAGGGAGCAGTCACCCTTCTGCAGTAAATCAGGAGGCGTAGTCACCCTTCTGCAGAAAATCAGGGGCATAGTCGCCCTTCTGCATAACCAGGAGGGCATAGTTGCCCTTCTACGACGTATTCCTGCAAAAAACTTAACAACAACAAACGTGAAATATAGGAACACGCTTGTGGGTCCCACCGGGTGTACCAGAAATGTGATATCAAAATGTTTAACCCATTCTAAGTGATTAAAATGCAATGAAAAAATATAAGGAAACACCTCAAGATTAGCCTAAGAAATTTGTAAAAGCAAAGAGGAAAGTGTAAAATGATGCTAAATAGATATACCTCCCCTTTGCAGCTAAAACTCCTTGATTGGCCCTTGATTTTGATGTGGTTTGTATGCTCCTTGATGGCTCTTAATATGGCTAAATGCAAGTCTTGACTATATGCTTGAATGTAGATGCAAATGGATGAATATTGATGGCTAGATGAGTGCACAAAATGGCATCATTTAGTTGCAAAATGGATGTCTCTCAAATGCCTTAGAGGATAGGGTATTTATAGAGAAACTTGAATTCTCTAGAGAATTCAATGGTTAGGATTTATCCAACAAAGTCAAGATGAAGGGCTAAGGTGAGTTGAGGACTCACAAGCCCTCACATTTTGACATGTGGAATGTGAGAGGGCTAAGGGTGAGATGATGTGTAGATGATGTGGAAGGGAGGTACATGATGTGGAGGAAGGACAAGTACCTTCGGGAGTGAGAATATTTCCTCAAAAAGGAACTTCTTGTTCCCAAGTGGGAGTGAAAATGACATTTGAAGAATTTTGAAATTTCTCAAAAATCTCCATGGGAAAAGAGAAAGTGGTTGGGGAAATAAATATGAATTAAAAATTCACATTCATAGGAGAATCTAATGTATAAGAGAGGGTCTAAAAAAAAGTGGGAATTGGTCACATGTGCATGAGGTGACAAGTCAAAGGTTCTAGAAGCCTTGGAAAGATAAAATGTGAATTAAAAATTCACATGTGGAGGAGAGAGACCTAGGATGAATAAAAGTGAATTAAAAATTCACATAGGAAAGAGGGTCAATGCCCAGAAAGACAAATGGAAAGATTGACTAAAAAGTGGTGTCAAAAGTGGCTAATGAATTTGATTAAAGTTGTGCAAATACTTGATTATGATAATTAATGGAAGATTAGAGACAAGTGGAAAATGTAGGAGGATGTGACATTAATCCTTGATTAAGAGGATGCACACCCTAAATATGAATTAATTAAATTAATTCAAATTAGAGATGGATTATGGAGGATGTGACAAGGAGGGAGAAAAGAAGAATTTTAATTCAAAAGATTAGAATGACTAAATTAAATAAATTGGTGTATTTATTTAATTTAGAGAGAAGAAAGGCACCAGATAAAGTGTTTAATTATTAAATTAAATACTTTAAGAGTCTTATGTGGGAAGTGCAATATTAATTAAATAAATTAATATTGATAGAATTGATGAATAAAGAGGTAAATTTGATCATATGGGAGTGATCAAATTTGGGTGTCTACACTTAGAAATTTCCTTCAAAAACCCTTTAAAAATAAGACAATAATTCACAAAAATATGGGAGATATGGGTTTCACAAAATGACCTCCAAAATTGAAAAAAATGCCTTGTTGTAATGGTGCCAAGATCGTGCTTTGATACTACTTGTAATGAAATAACTTGCACAATAGAAGAAGATGATATGAAATATGTTGCAAATACTTGATAATAACTAAGAATAACTAAGAATAACAAGCCACTTGGAGGGGGGAAACCTCCAAATATCTCCAATGAGAACACAATTCACAATATGATGATCAAATAAGACTCACAACCTCCTATATATACCTATTTATGCCTAGGATATCACCTAGGATGACTTAGAAATCCATATATAATCCCTATACCAACCTAACTAACTAAATAACAATATAATAATGTGTAAGAGAGGGGGACCAACCACGTTCAAGGCCCCAGGTCACAGAGGGCCAAGAGCGGAAGGCTACCCTAGAACTTACCTCAGCTTTAAAAGAGTGTTAGGAAATGCGGGGTGAGAATGATGAGGAATATAAAGTCCTTCAATCACCCTACAAACCTAAAATATAGGATGGGGCTAGGTGAGCTACTTTTCAAGTTCAACGCTATGCCTCAGGAAGCTCTCTTCCTGAGGATGGAAACATGGTCCCAGGACGACAACGTGGTGTACTGGCATCTCTCAAGTGTGCTGGTGTCTATATGACTAGACAACTAAAAAGACAAGGTAAAAATTAGAAAAACAAGCTAACGACCCAGCTAAATACTACTAAAGGGCCAAAACAATTCTATTAAGTAAACAAAATATGCTCTAATATGATAAAGTAAAAATGCAAGAGTTAGGGTGGCAAGAATGATCTCACAAAGGAATTTGTTTGTCAGCTAGCTCCCTGAAGCACGTCCACCTACACACAAATAGGAGGAAAATTATTGGGTGGATGTATAGGGGCCTACCTCAGTCAAACCCCCATTTGGGTTTTTCCACCTCCACAGACAACCAACAAAGTGAGTATGATAAAGAAAGTAATGTAATGAAGAACACTAAAAAACTACAAAATAGTAAATGTGCTTACTCAACCAAGTAATAGAGGAGAGGAAATGGAAGCTTACCACCTCCACCAAGAGAAATCAAGGCTAATGGAGGAGAGAATGAGAGTACTTGAGCCTTTGCTACAATGGTGTTGTCCCACACTTTCTCTACTAAAGTGATGGAGTGAAGTAATTGCTGCTATGGAGTGCAAAAATGTTGCTAGAATGTTGGAATGGAGACTAGAATGCTTGAAGATTGCTTGAAGGGATGCAAAAGAAGTTGTGAAGCATGTAGAAGGAGGGGATTTGAAGGAGAGATGACGAAAATGGCCATATTCAGGTCGGTCAACTGAAGGGGGCATTACAAGTTGACTGCCAATGAGAATTGTAACTCCTCTGCAAGTTCAACTGTAGGAATCTGCTAGGGATGTAAGTGCGCCGCATGAATTTCTATGCACCATGCAAGAATCCCTGACAAAAATTCCCCCACTGATGCTCAAAATAGGTGCCAAGTGGAATGAAGGAAGTGGGCTTAGGTGTAATTAAGCTTTCGAACTTGGTTTTTTAAAGTGGAGCAAGGAAAAAGGGGAATTTGCATAAGGGGTGCAATTTTACTCCTCTAAAATAATGATAATATGAATTAATTAAAAGTTAAGGGAGCCACAAGCTGACTACTCATAACCCAATACACACTATAGGGGTAAGGACATAACAAATATAATAGTGAACTGAAAAAAAAAAATAGATCTAGACAAAGAACACAGAGACAGAGGTTTGACAAAAGTCTAAACCAAAATTAGCTTTACTAAGTCACCCAAGGTGACTATGTCCTACATAGGTTTTTGTAAATTTTAATGTTTGATTGTGTGTAATACTATTTAAGGTTTTCTACTCTATGTGTGTGTAGGTGTGACAAAGAATATTGTTCCAAAATTTTCCCAATTTGTAATTATATAATGCAAAATGGAAGTGTGGAAAAATTTCAGAATGTTTAATCAATTCAAAAAATTTCCAAATGTGATTTCTATATCTGATATGCAATAGTTTACTAATTATAATATGCCAAAATTTGAAAATGATGATGTTGATGTCCTTTTGAAACAAACAATACAGTTTTAAACCTTTTGAACTATATGAAAAGTACCTAAATGAATGCAATGGCACTTTCAAGTTTGATTTTAGATCTAGAATGACCTAATGCAGATTTTTGAAAGCAATTAATATGTAGATTAGACCTATGATGATTGAAATTAACCCTATTGCAATCTATGATGCAATATGATATGCATTTTTTTGGATTTTTTATGCTTTTTATGATGCTAAAATGGATTCCTAAATTAACAATGTAAAATAATGCAATGCTAATCCTAGATCTAGGATGATATACTTCAAATTTCAAAAGGCCTATAATGTTAATATGTTGGGTCCACTAGAATGAAATGTTGGAAAAAATGGACCCTAGGATTTTACCTTAGGGTTTGAATGTGCACCTTTCCAAATATCATTTGTGTTTATGAGTTAGTGGGGGTTTGATGGATTTGGACAAAGGTGTAAGATTGACTTACAACCTAAAAGGTGAGTCAACCTACCCTTGACCAAAATTGGAATAGTTCTTGGAGTTTAGTGCAATGATTTTACTAGATAATGATATAATTATGCTATTATGATGAAAAGATAATAAATTTGGAATGTCACATAAAAATTTAGAGTTTGGAAACAAATTGAGCAAAGTTTTGTGCACCTATGGCACAAATATGGAGTTGATTTTGGAGGACTAAGTTGACCAAGGTGACTATGTCCTAGTTGATCAATTTGAAATATTATTCCACAGTCCTCTGGATCATGATAAGAGCCTTCTTCCTTCGTAATCTCATTATAGAATCACCATTAGGTGCTGAGATAATTGAGTTTCCACATGTTTTCAAGTTGTAGGTTTTTGCATGCAACAATGAACAATTGGTCTTCAAGCTTCCTCCAATCTTCTTCATATTTGTAACCTGCACATTCAAAGAGAGAGGAAGTTTTGTACCATATAAGGGCTTGCCTAAGTCAAACCCTGTGTTGGTTTTTCCACCTCCACAATGGAAAATTTGATGAAAGAGAGCTTATCCTTTTGAGGGATAGAAGCTAAATGATAAATGAATGATGAATCAACAATGGAATTCAATTCACCATCCAAATATTATTCTTTGAAGGACTAAAGTCATACAAATCTCCTCAAGGTTTGATTGTTGTTGACTTGATTTGCTTGAAAGACCTACATGGGTTAGTCCTTACAAAAAAAATGATAGCATAAACATGAACAAACTCACATAAAACTTGAAATGATGCTTTGATATTGAAATGCTGCAATAAATTTGATCTTGAATTCTCTTGACTTGTTAATAATTTCCCTTAACAATGCTTGATTATCAATATTTCAATAATTTTCGACTTAGTTTTCAAATGATGAAATGACTATGTATTTATACACAATAATTTTAATTTCCTACAAATTAATTCTTGATGGATAACATTTGACATTTGAAATTCAAATAATAAAATGCCAACTTCGACATATTAAAATTTGGAGGCAAAATAGGGGGACCAAGTCACCTAGGGCGACTTAGTCCTAGCCTTATTTTGTAGGATGTAAGGTGTAGGAAGAAAAATATTAAATGCATGCATTGGTTTTGTAAATGGGTTTTATTGATAAATTTCTAAATGGGTCACAAAATGTATAATTGAGGGCATTAGATGTACAATTAGGTCCATGCACTTAGGAGGGAGCAAAACATAGTGTGAAATTGTCAAGGGTGACACTCTGTATGTATATATATGTATATGTATATATACATATATATAGATATGCATATATACATATATCTATGTATGTATATGTATATGTATATATATGCATATGTATATCTATATATACATATAGATACATATATATGTATACACACACATATATACACATATCTACATATATACATATACATACATACATACATACATACATACATACATACATACATACATGTACATGTACATATATATATCATACATTGATACAAATACATAACACTCACATAGACACATACACACATGTCTAACATATTCTTGGGTGAAATTTCTATAGATATTACATTAAATAGTACATATTATCTTCTCTTGTCTTATAGTATAGTTGCATGCTAATATAGCCTCTAGAGGTGTAGATATGTGTCCCTATATATATCTTTATATCTCATTGTATCTTAATAGGTACCATAGAGCATCAAATGTTTTAATGTCATTCCTAAGACATACAATGATTGTAGTTTATTTTTGTTGGTGTGAGTAAGGTGTTTTACCTAACCAGTTCACTTAATAGGTCCTATTCACATGTTAAGTTTACTTAGGTCCTAGGAATATTTCTAGAAGTCTTAGTTGTCAATAAGATCTTATATTATCTCATTTACTTCTTATGTCTTGGGTTATTTTTTTATGTTATATGTCTCATCAAGCATAGGATAAAATACACTTGTCACAATCTTGTCTAGTCCTATCTCTTAAACTTTCCTATATAATAAGCAAGGAATCATATGTAAATTCCAATCAATTCAAGCTAATGTAATCCATGTAATCATATTGGTGTTTAATCAAATCTATTGTGTTCATAATCAAGAAATATTTTTTCTTTTGTTACTCCCTTGTGGAAGGAATATTTTGGCATTGTAGTTGATTCTAGAGGCTTGAGTCCATTGGTGAATATAACATGGTATCAAAGCTTCAAATCTACAAGCCCCCTCTTAGATCTAGGAGATAACCAAGTATGAAGTTTTTTTGGGTGCATTTTGGAGGAAAAAGATTTCACCATCGAGTCCACAAGGCCCAAAAACCCCCATTTTCAAATAAAATACTTCATATTTTTGCAAAAAAATATTTTGATGATTTTTTATTTTCACATGATTATCTTAAATTTAATGACCAAATGACCATTATTGGGAACTGTCCTAAATTTGACAGCCAAATTATCAATTAATAGCATTTTTTTTCCCCAGTCCATGCTAGATGTAACCAAGATTTCTGGAATAACTATGTGCAATTTTTTTACATCAACATTTCAGATCATACTCCATGATCCATCATTCGGATGATAAGCATATAGAGAGAGAAGTGAAAATAAGATAACAAACTTGGGTAGAAATAGGAGAGGGATGTGAATGAGGGGAGGCACATAACCTCAAAAATGGAGGAGAAAAACTCAAACAAAAAGGAGAGAGGAGAGAGGAAAAGTCAAAGTTGACAAAGAAACACCAATGCAAACAAGTGAAAAGAAAAATGAAAGAGATAAAGGCCAAGAATAATAAAAACAAAAATAAAATAAAGACCCAAGAAAAAAGGAGGAATCAACCTAAAGAAATTAAAAACCACTAATAAAAATAAAAAAGAACAAGAATGAGGACAAATTAAAAATGAGGAAACAAATAGGATAAACTAAATAAGGAAAAAGAAAATAAGAAAAACCAATGAAAAGAGAAACCTCAACGAACAATAACATAATAAAGATAGACGCACAAAAAAGAAAACTTAAAGAAAAGAACCAAATAATATAGAACAGGTACAAAGAAACACAAAATAAAAACAAAGAAGCACAAAAAAACCACCTAGAAACTCAAAGAAAAGAAACAAATAATATAGAACAAATACATTGAAACACATAATAAAGACATAGAAGCATAAGAAAAAATACCAAGCACAACCTATAAGAGGAAATAAGATATTAAACCAAAAAAAAAACCAAAGACGGAGAAAAAGTAATCAAACCAAAGAGAAGAGATCAAATAAATAAGTAAAAGAAAGGAACAAAAACAAAATTTAACCAAAAAAGATCATAAACAAGAGGGAAATGAATGAAGAAGAGAAACAAGGAAACAACGAGATAAAAAGAGAGAAGAGAAAAGAGAAACCAAAAAGCACTAAGGAAATTAAGAGTGAAGAGAAGGTAACAAAACTAAATGAGTTAAACAACAAAACGATTAAAAAGAAGACCAAATGAAAGATCAAAGAGAGAATAAAATTAAAATTAAATTTCAAAATAAAATAAATCAAAGACGAAAATAAAGAATTAAGAAAGGGAAAAAACACACTTGAAGAAGATGAGAAGAGGAAAACACAACAATTAAAATTCAAAATAAAAGAGTGCCAAGAGACACAAAGATTGAAATAAAAGATGAGAGTAAAGAATAGGAAATAAAAAGCACAAAATTGAAGAAGAAGAGCAGAGGGAGATACCGGGAAAGGGAAGGGAAAGGAAGGAGAAAATTAAAGACCAACCCCCATCATGATTTAGGTTGTAGGGATGATTATGGATTTCAATGGCCTCTTTAAGTTTCCTCTTAAAGAAATTGTATTCTTTAAACAAAATAGAGGTGTTTTCTAAGGCAATGTGATGTTTTGTCTTAGAGGAGTGTTCAACGAGAACCAATTTTGAGATCTGGTCATGTCTTATGTTAGTACATTGCTCCTTGATTCTTGTGTTGATGGAATGACCTATTTCCCCTATATAGGGCCTACCACTAGAAACACAACACTTTATAGACACTGGATTTGAGAAATTGATCTTGGTGGTCATTAGGAGAGGGGATGCAATTTTTTACTATGAAGAAGGGTTTAAAAGTGCAATGGATTCCCTTTTTAAGGAGGATCTTGGAAATTTGTTGGAGATACCCTCAACATAGGGGAGGGTAGCCAGAGGGAGGGAAGGAGATCTAGAGGTATTAGGCTTGAGGGTGAGCCTATCTTTTTCTAGTTTGAAAGCTTGATTGATGTGATTCTTTTTGTAACCATTTAATGAGAAGAGTTGGGTGAGGTGAGCTAATTCTTGATCAATATGCTCACTATCACATATTGTAAAATCTATATAGGCTAGGGTTCTAAGGACACCCACTTTTTGGCTTAGGTGATGGTGGGAAGAAGAGTGAAGGTAAAGGTCAGTATGGGTTGATTTTCGAAAGATAGAGCGAGCTAAGGAACCATCAACTTTTTTTATGAGAAGAATTTCAAGGAAATGAAGTTGGTTGTCAGATTCAATTTCCTTGGTGAAAGAGAAAGAGATGCAAGGATAAATGTTGTTTAAGTGTGAATGGAATTATTCTAGCTGCTCTCAACCATGAGACCAACATATATTGGTGTCATTGACATACCATTTCCACCACTTGGGTTTGAGGGGGAACGAATGGAGGGAGACATCTTCAAAGTGATCCATATAAAGGTTGGCCACGATGGGAGAAAGAGGAGAACCCATAGCCACACCATCCACTTGTTCATAAATTACACCCTAGAAGGAGAAAAAAGTGGAACAAAGACATAAATCAACTAAGGAAGCTATTTCATAGCTAGCCTTTTGCTTCATAAGCTCAATTGAGTCATGTAAGGGAGCTTTAGTGAAGAGGGAGACAACATCAAAGCTGACAAGAATATCATTTTCATCTAGTTTCTTGTCTTTGATGAAGTCCACAAAATGGGAAGAGTTCATGATGAAGGAGTTTGATTTTCCAACTAGGGGGGAAATGAGTTTAGCAAGATGCGATGCTAATCTATAGGTAGGAGAATTGATCATATCAACTATGGGTCACAATGGGACACCAACTTTATGGATTTTGGGTACCCCATAGATACGAGGGGTAACCTCTTTGGAGGGGTAGAGCCATTTTTTGGTAGCATCATCAAAGGATGATCCTGTAATGGAAGATTTGACCTTTTTCATTAATTTGGAGGTGGGATTGGAATCAAGGATTTGGTAGCTATTGGAATCTGATAAAAGGATGTGCATCTTGGATTGGTAATCCTGCTTGTTCAATATCACAGTAGCATTGCCTTTGTCTACCCTGCAAATGACAAGGTCAAAATTTCTCATTAAACTTTGATAGGCAAGGAGCTCAGATCTAGGAATATCGTGCTTGGGGGGTTTGGTGTGTCTTAGGGCCACCACACAATCTTGACGAATATCTTTGGAAGCCCCCTGAGGGAGATATTGGACAACCTTTTAAATTTCAAAGAGAAAATTAGTGATGGGAATATGGTGAGGAGAAATGGTGAAGCCTAAGCCTCTGTTTAAAAAATTAAAAGCAAGGGGACATAACTGGGTGTTAGAAAGGTTAACAACCAACTTGCTTTCCCAGTCATGCATGATGTTGGGGTTACTAATATTTTTCCTGGATCCACAGGTTGAGATCAAAGGGGAACTTGGATGCATGATAGGAGGATGGATGTGGGGAAGGTTGGAAGAAAGGATGACGGGAGGGGGTTGACTAGAACACGAGATGAGAGAGACCTGAGATGGAAAGAGGTGGCGCACTAACAAGGGAATAGAGGACATGGAAGAATTGTCAGATATGCAAGAGATAATCGAATGGACATGATTGGAACAAAAGGGAGGCATGGCTACTCGAGGATTGATAGGAGAGAGGTTGGAAGGGCCAATAGAAGTCAAATTGGATGAAGGCAAATGACTAGTGTTGAGTGGGAAAGACATGGAGTGACCACATGAGCAGAGGGGAGATCACCAATGGGGAGGGTGGCGGGATGGTCAGGAGATCTCAAAGAACGCCAAGCTCAATGGTAGTCATTCACCTTCATCCAATTTGATTTTTGATGACCCTTCCAACTTCTCTCTCATTTGTCCTCAAGCATCCATGCCTCCCTCTTGTTCCAATCATGTTAATTTGACTGTCTCTTGCATATCTGACAATTCTTCTGCATCCTCTATTCCCTTGTTAGTGTACCAGCTCTCCCCATCTCAGGTCTCTCCTATCTCGTGTTCTGGTCAACCCCCTCGCATCATCATTTCTTCCAACCTTTTCCACATCCATCCTCCTATCATGCAACCAAGTTCCCCTTCAATCTCAACCCATGGATCTAGGAAAAATATCATTAACCCCTAGATTGTGCATGAATGGGAAAGCAAGTTGGTTGTTAACCTTTCTAACACCTGGTTATGTCCCCTCACTTTCAATTTTTTAAAAAGAGGCTTAGGCTTCGCCATTTCTCCTCAACATATTCACATCACTAATTTTCTCATTGAAATTGAAAAGGTTGTCCAATATCTCCCTCAAGGGGCTTCTGAAGAGATTCTTCAAGATTGTGCAGTGGCCCTAAGACATGCCAAACCCCCAAGCACAATATTCCTAGATCTGAGCTCCTTGCCTTTCAAATTTTAATGAGAAATTATGACCTTATCATTTGTAGGGTAGACAAAGGCAATGCTACTATGATCTTGAACAAGCAGGATTACCTATCCAAGATGCACATCCTTTTATCAGATTCCAATAGCTACCAAATCCTTGATTCCAATCCCACCTCCAAATTAATGAAAAAGGTCAAATCTGCCATTACAAGATCATCCTTTGATGATGCTACCAAAAAATGGCTCTACCCCTCCAAAGAGATTCCCCTCGTATCTATGGGGTACCCAAAATCCATAAAGTTGGTGTCCTGTTGCGACCCATAGTTGATACGATCAATTCTCCTACCTATAGATTGGCATCCCATCTTGCTAAACTCATTCCCCCCTTGGTTGGAAAATCAAGCTCCTGCATCATGAACTCTTCCCATTTTGTGGACTTCATCAAAGACAAGAAACTAGATGAAAATGATATTCTTGTCAGCTTTGATGTTTTCTCCCTCTTCACTAAAGTTCCCTTACATGACTCAATTGAGCTTATCAAGAAAAAGGATAGCTATGAAATAGCTTCCTTAGTTGAGTTATGTCTCCGTTCCACTTTTTTCTCCTCTAGGGTGCAATTTATGAACAAGTGAATGGTGTGGCTATGGGTTCTCCTCTTTCTCCCATCACGGGTAACCTTTATATGGAGCACTTTGAAGATTTCACCCTCCATTTGTTCCCCCTCAAACCCAAGTGGTGGAAACGGTATGTCGATGAAACCAATATATGTTGGTCTCATGGTCGAGAAAAGCTAGACAAATTCCATTCTCACTTAAACAACATTTCTCCTTGCATCTCTTTCACCAAGGAAATTGAATTTGACAGCCAACTTCCTTTCCTTGAAATTCTTCTAATCAAATAATTTGATGGTTCCTTAGGTCGCTCTATCTTTCAAAAATCAACCCATACTAACCTTTACCTTCACTCTTCCTCCCACCATCACCCGATCCAAAAAGTGGGTGTCCTTAGAACCCTATCCTATAAAGCTTTTACAATATGTGATAGTGAGCATATTGATCAGGAATTAGCCCACCTCACCCAAGAATTCTCATTAAATGGTTACAAAAAGAAGCACATCAATCAAGCTTTCAAACTAGAAAAAGATAGGCTCACCCCCAAGCCTAGTACCTCTAAATCTCCTCCCCTCCCTCTGGCTACCCTCCCCTATGTTGACGGTATCTCCAACAAAATTTCCAAGATCCTCCTTAAAAAGGCCATCCATTGCACTTTCAAACCCTTCTTCACAGTAAAAAGTCGCATCCCCTCTCCTAAAGACCACCAAGATCAATTCCTCAAATCTGGTGTCTATAAAGTGTTGTGTTCTTTTGGCGTTCCTTATATAGGGGAAACAGGTCGTTCCATCAACACAAGAATCAAGGAGCATTGTGCTGACATAAGACATGACCAGATCTCAAAATATTCTCTCGCTAAACACTCCTCTAATACAAATATCACATTGCCTTAGAGAACACCTCTATTTTGTTTAAAGAAGACAATTTCTTTAAGAGGAAACTTAAAGAGGCCATTGAAATCCATAATCATCCCTACAACCTAAATCGTGATGGGGGTTGGTCTTTAAGTTTCTCATGGAAACCCCTCCTAAATAGCCTCTAGGTTCTCTCCTTTCTCACTCTTCCCCCTTGGTTTCTTCTTTGTTTTACC
>VDFB02109095.1:0-15960 GCA_007258455.2 Sequoia sempervirens | reverse complement strand
ATTTGGATTTTTAATTTGGAGCTAACGCTAATTCAATTGGCGTAATGTTGGTTGTGTCATGAAAATTCCAAGGAAAAATTAAGGGGAATATTTCATTATCTCTCAACTATAGAAATCGAAATATTTATCTCCCATCTTTTGAAATGCTGAAAGCATGAAAATGAATTATGGCACTAGGGAAAATGCAAGCCTGGTAAATGCGTGCAAATCCGGAAACAAGAATTACTCAAACACAATTATGGATGCTGTCGACTTAGCTAGTAAAGAAGCTATGTGTTCTGGAAATAACAAATGACTTTTTCCTACTAAATGAATCACCCGCCATTTTATGGAGTTGGCGCCATTTTTGGAAAAATAATCTGTAGATGTCGATTGACACAAATTCACCATGTACAATTGAACTGGTCTTCATTTTGCTGTCAGTTTCTGAAGGTCGATTCAACTTGTTGAAGCTGAGTATGTGAGTGAAAGTGTGCCACATACTGAGTTGAACATTTCACATTTCTGCGGTGTCAAATCACTTGCCTCTTTTTCGCTGGGGCTGAGGGCTCTATCTAAGCCGCCTAACTTTCATTATCTCATCTCATCTAGGGTTGAAGCATTCGATCATCTCATCTTTTGTTTACTTATCTTTTTGGAGAGCAATCATTTTGCTTTTGATTGAAAATTCACCATATTTTCTGAAAGATGTATTACTTTGAGAATTGAGTTTAGTGCATTATTTCCATTCTCCATTATTGAATTACCAGAGTGTTGGCTTAAAAACTAACACCTCTAGAGTGCAGGTTTGTACGGACAGCTATGCACACTACGTAATGAGTGCTCTTCAAATTAGGAGGGGAAGCTCCCTCGTAGTGTTGGAATGCGTGGAAAAGAAAAGTAATCTAAGTCCTATCTTTTTGTTCTCAGCTGGAAGAGGCACAAGGTTAAGAAAACCAAGAATGTTGCAGCTAAGGATTTTCTGGTTTAGCAGATCATTAACTACAACTAAGCTAACTACTTTAAATCTATCTAGTTTCCTCAAGAAAACAGAGCATGAGGAAATGGAGCAGGGATGATTATTTGACGATAAGCCGGGTACGGACTCACAGCGTGAAGGCAAGGTGGCACAACTATCTGCTTGTCTGAATAGGCTTATTGGAAACAACAATACACGACAAACTAAGTACAAATTCTCAGCTTGAAGGCAAGGTGGCACATCTATCGGCTCAATCTGAATAAGTTTATTATTCACACACATCATACGATAACCAAGAACAGATTCTCAACTTGAAGGCAAGGTGGCACATCTATCAGCTCAATCTGAATGAGTTTATTGAACACATAACATGAAGGATAGCCAACTAGGACAATAAATTGCATAGGAGAGACATGCATACAATCTACGATCAACTAGCCACTATATCTAACTAAGGCAAGCATTCACCATAATAATTGCATGAAACCCGAGTGGCATAACAATTCATTATCATAATAAATACTCATGAACAGATACAGAATGAGCAATATTATAGGCAAGGTAGGCACAACATATATTTCTCTCTCCAGCAAAAGTTATTTTCAAATGAGTAAAAGCTCTTATTTATAGACATCGAAAGGTGTAGGGAACCCTAAAATCACCTTGAGTCAACTACAGTCTTGCAATGCATGCAAGATTTATTGCTAAACCCTAATAAAGGAAACTATACAGTTAACTGGAAAACTACCATCAGTTAACCCATACATCTAACCTAAATGGACAATGTGCAAGCATGCATGTCCTTATTTAAAGCAAAGTTAACTGGATACTACCTTCAGTTAATTGGAAACCCTAACCCTAACTCCTGTGAAGATAATCCCAAGGAAGAGATAAGCATGTATGAAATCAGCGAGTGAACTCAAGACTGAAAGTCGAGTTAACTGCTGCTCTTGATTCAATCCTCGAAATTAACTGCAGGTTCCAACTGGCAGATCACTCTATATCATCTCGGTCTAATACTTCGACCAAGAACTCATCAGTCTCTCTGTCTTCTGGCACTTTGATGCTGTCCAAAACAATAATCTGTTTCTTCAATTCTCTGTCACTTTCCTTAACTGCCTTTTGGCAGTTTCTAATATCTTCAATTGCTTTCTTGAAACTAGATGTCATCACAGAGATGTGATCCAGAACCTCCATCAAGATATCACGAACATGCTTTTGGAACATATTTTACACAGCCTCGAGATCAGGGTAGGTACCATCTTCATGAAGATAATGGCACAATATCTGAGTGACTTTGGCGGCTCCATAAATGGAGTAATCTCTGTTCCTTTTGCAGCTTAACGCTTCATTGTTAGTGGCCCTAATGAAAACCTAAATTAAGACCGATTTGGTGTTGAATTCAGTCTAGTTGAACCGCCTTCTGAAAAACTTGCCCATTGACTGTGAACACGGCTATGTTCTGACAACTTTCTCTGGAAAGCTAAAAATGGCCCCTGGTGAGGCTAAAAATAGCTTGTCGGAGGATAATTTTCACCAAAAATTCTGAGACATGGGTTTTGTCCGGAAAATGATTCTAAGACAACTCACAATGTCAGAATTGTGAAAAAACGCCATTTAGCTTGACATGCAAAGATTCTTCAGTCGAGAATTGCAGGGGTTTTTAGAGCTTTCTGGGGCAATTTTTCTTGAGAAAATCAGAAACATGGGTTTTGTGCACAACGGAATTATGAACAAACCCAGATGATGCGATTTTCAAAAAGATGTGATTTTATCCCACATGCAAAGAAATCTTCGAAAAAAGTACTGAGCTTCAGAATGAACACTGCGGGGCAATTTTCTTGAAAAAATCTAAGACATGGGTTTTGCCGCAAATGCTGAAATATGCGAACCCAGATGGTCAGATTCTGAATATTTTTCCGTTTTCTTTGACATGCGAAGAAAGTACCTAAGATGAGAAATAGAAGAAATAAGACAGAAGATAGAAGGTTTTGTTTGTTCTGCTTCTGTAGAATTCGCCTATCTTTGTTTTGGAATTCGATGAAACCTGCATGCAAATTGAAAACAAAGTCTGGAATATTCTTCTTTTGAACAAACTGAATTCGTTGCTATGAAGAACGCTGAAATCTGACACCTATAGCACCTCGAATCCTCAAATGCATGAAGAAATCACCATTAATGAAGCTCTTTGAGAAAGCACGACTTGCTTAAGAATGAAGAAATAAGAACGACTTTTGTCTTTAAATAAATAAAATTCATTTAAAATTCGTCCATCTTCTCAAACTCAAAGCGCACCTCTTAATTTGGCAGTTAACTGAGCCTCAAATTAGGGCGCATGCTTAACTAAGCCTTCAAAATGAATGCCTAGAATGTGATTGGCTGTGAACTGAAGCTTAAAATGCATGAAAATGATGCTTTAATAGAGCGCCACTTTTAACTTTAGTTGAACTGCCCATGCAAATCAGTTAAACTTGTGCATGCAAGTCAGTTAAGTGCACATGCAAAACAGTTAACTTCACATGCAAATTAGAACTCAACATCCTCTTCAGTTAACTGAACATGCAAATGCATGCACACTGCAGATGAACTGAACTTCTAAAAATAGTAACTCAAAATGAACTTAAGTATCTTCTGAATGCAACCCAGAAATCGTTCAGTTGAACTGAAGTCAGAAACCCTAATTAGGGCGCACCAGTCAACTTGTTTTGAAAAGTCAATTTTGACCCTTAAGGCGTTTTTCCAGACTTAGCCAATTTTGATGAAAATTTGGATTGTAACCTTCGCCGAAGCCTCTGTTCGAACACTGATTCCAGATGACTGACAAGCCCGATTGACTAGATGATGAGTGCATTGTAGAGTAGAACAAAAATTGATCAAAACACTCCTTGAGACTACAGACCATAAAACTAAGATCTGAAGGCTCAAAAATCCAAGCACCCTTTTCAAAAGCTACTCTTTTTCACAGATTTAGTCAAATTTCTCCATCTTCATTCCGTACGAAGGGAAAACTGAATCCTCCATAACTTCTGTTTGACAAAGTTCCAGGACTGGATAACTGGATCGCTGCGAAGCTGACTTCATTCCACACAACAATTCCAAGACAACATTTATTCAAATTCCAACATCTGAGGGTTGAGAAACAAGGGCGCCCTTGTCAAAAGGTGCTCTTTTCATCCTAGAGATAGCCATTTTCTCAACATTTTCATCTTACGAAGGTAAACCAGATTCCCTTGTATCTTGCATTGAATAAACTTTCAGAACTAACGAATTGGTGCAACGTGAAGCTGAAACCATTCCGCAAAACAACTGCAAAGGAACATTTCCCAAGAAAACATCATCTGAGAGGTGAAAAAGGAGGGCGCCTTTTTCAAAAGGTGCTCTTTTTCCTCCAGAGATGGCCATTGCTGGAACTGACCAAAATATCACTGAAACTCTGATGTGGGCAGCTAGGTTATCTTCTGATTTGACGGAGACAGGCAACGGATAGCTAGATGTAACACGAAAAAACTGAATATCTGAGATCACCAAATAGAAGACATTAAAGGCCTCAAAAGCTCAAGCGCCTTTTTGAAAATGTGCTCTTTTGCTTGTATTCACGACCTTGAGATCAAGATTCAACCTTGTGTTCGTCCGCTCGCCCCGGCTTCTCAGCAATTCAAATTGACACGCAAACGGCTGCAACGCAGAGCTAGACTGGGCGTGAAACAAACGTCAAAGGGGTCATTTGATCTGAAACCTTCGTTTAGGCCCTCAAAAAGATGGGCGCCCCTGGGATAGACTGCTCGTTTTTGCTTCCGGTGTTAGTCATTTTCTTGTTCTTCTCGCTTTCTGTTGTATCTCACAGAACTCGAGCAAAACAGGTTCATTTGACAGGCTTGATAGCTCGTTGCGAAGCTGGCGAGATACCAGACAAATATTTGTTGTAGGTGACAAACCCTAAAAAGAAGATCTGAGCCCCTAAAAGATAGGGCGCCTTTTTCAAAAAGTGCTCTTTGCTCCAAAGTTAGAAAAATTTGGCAATTTTCCTTCAGATTTTGGATTTTCTCAAAACTCTCTAGTATTAGACTGATATCAAATTGACACAATCTCCATATTTGAAAAGCCTAAAAACCACCTTCTGACATCACTTTAACTAGGTTTAGACTATTTTTAGCAAAATGCCTTAGTGAAGCAAAAAATTTGATTTGGGTACAACACAGAGCTTCATATATTTTATCAATTGCAACCATTACTAGTTTGATTATCCATTTCTAAGTGTTTATTTCGAAGGAAAGTAGAGTTTTGAGAGGAAATTGTCTATTGTTTGGAAGTGCTGGAATTACTGTGAGAGTAGGCCGAGTCATCATCATCTGAGGAAAAAACTAAATACAAGTATGAGATATTCTTCTACTATCTTTTACTATGATTTTATGCTGTTGGAAAAGTATTTTCTGTTTTGCATAGAGAGGTTATTATGTTGTTTGCAGTGCATTTTCTGTATGTGCTTAGGAAGTGAAATGATGTTATTTGGAAAAGAGAAATTAAAGCAATTTCTAGTTGTTTGTTATATGTTTGTGATTATCTCCAAAATAGGAGAATGCTAGTTGCTTAGATATTATTCTATTAGGCTTGATTGAATGCAAGAAGTCTTTTGAGGTACACTAGCTAGTTATAAGGATAACTAGGAAAACTTGTGTTTACTTCTAAGAGAGGTCATCCAATATGGGATATGGGTTAGTATACTTATTTGTTAGTAGATTGTTTGAAGGTAGGTTATCTAGGATGATTGACTATCCAATGAAGGATATACCTATCTTGTGTAATTATTTAGTAGACTAGATTGTTGTTGGTAAGTCTAGGATGACAGATTATCTAGTGAAGGACCACACCTATGCATAGTGCAAGATGGCCTTAAGTCAAATCGGCCTTGAGTAGTGTTTATGATAGATGACCTCCATTCGAAGTACTGAATGAGAGTACTTTGGCCAAAGTAGTGCAATGTACAACATCCACTTAGATTGTGTGATGCTTGAGACTACATTGTTAGTTCATCGTGATCCTTTATGCTAGTTTGAGATTGTAGGTTTACAAGGTTCTAGTTGTGTAGGACACAACACAATGCTTAGTTGGTTAACAATATCGGTTACCCAACCAATCTCTTCGTTGAAGGGAGGGCCATCTATTGAAAGTAGTTTTAGTCATCTATATGCATCAAAAATACATTATACAATCGCATTTCATCTTAGAGGCATTCATAGTCGTCATTAGCAGTCATTGATACCATTGGAAACATTCAAAAAAACATCATTGGTAACAAGAAATTCAAGATAAATCAATCTGAAGTTCTTATCAGGCTATATTAGCTTGCACACCAACTGTTTGACAAAATTCCAAAGGCAGCAAAAGAAGAGTTTTTGAGTGAGCTTGGGCTAGGCTCATTACAGTGGTATCAAAGCCATTGTCATGCCATCTTGTTGGGTGAGTTTCAGCTGCAGTTCAGTTACAAGCATGGCTTCAACAAGTGAAAGAGATTTGGAAGAAAGGATTTACAAGATGGAGAAGAAATTAGAACATCCATCTCAGCAAAAGGAGGTTCTCCTAAGCACCTTGGAAGAGTTAGAAACTTGTTTATGCATAGTTGATCAGTCACATTCTGATGTTATGGAGCTAGCTTTGTCTCCAGCAGTGTATTCTTTGGTTAAGCCACAACCTAGGAGACATCATGATGAGGTGATAAGACTTGCAGCCATCTTTTGCATTAATGAAATTATGAGGATAATAGCTCCTATTGATCCTTATGACAGCCATATTATGAAAGAGGTACTTTAGATCATGGTGGCAAGTTTCAAAGGTTTGGATGACATCAAGAACCCTTATTTTTCTAAGAGGGTAAAACTACTTGAAGTATTTGCAAAGTTCAGATTTGAAAACATTATGTTATCCATGGATTGTGTTGATGACATTCGCAAGATGTTTCATATATTTTGGAATGTTATCGATGAGGTTCACCCTAGTAGCGTGTTTACTTCAATGCATTCCATCATTTTTTCGGTTTTGTTTGAGGATGATGATGCAATTTCTAAACTCATGTCAAATGATTTAAGGGCTATTTGGAAAGGTGAGCAAGATGTGTCACCCATGGCACATGAGTTGTTAAGTTTGGTTGAACAATGTAAGGATATGGTTTCATCTTCTTTTCAAGAGGATAGCATGCAATCATCCGATGTTTCAATTGAGCGAGATGATGATGTGGACAGGAAGCAACATGAGTTCTCTCGTTGTCAGACACCTATTCAAGACACTGCTGATTTGACAGATGGAATTGGAGCTGCCCTACTTGCAAATCAACATGAGAGCATTCAGGACTTTGCGAAAAAAGATATCAAGCACACTTTGAGGCTTCTTCATGCGAGGTTGAAGCTAGACATACTTTGCACGATCTACACAGTTTGAGGAACCAGCTAAAGGTGAACGAGGATGGGATCGTAGCAGTTTTATCTCATCATGACAGGATGCATAAGATGATTGAAAATCACCTTTGGATGGTTCAACTTGAGAGAAGACAAAAGGGAGTTGTGGCAGAGTCTTCTCATTATAGCTTGCAGGAGATCAAAGAAGGCATGGAACTGATGAAATCAAGTTACTTACACCTTCTTTCAGACCGTGACCACCTTCTTAACCTTGTTGGGATCTATTCAAATGCCTTGATGAGGAAAGAGGAGGAAGTTGATATGCTTTCTCAAGAGCTTGTGGTCACTAGGGATTCTTTGGTGAGCACTTAGTTAGCACTTCATGATTCAGAGCATTCCTTCTAGGCAACTGAGACACTTGTGGATGATAGCAGTATGAGTTCACATAGTGTTCACACTTAGGATTCAGATGTAGTGTCAGGTGGTGGTGTAGACACAACAGTGTCGGCGGCAGATTCAAGTGTTAGTGGAAATACCAGTATCTTCTTCAGTACTCTGGACGCTGACATTGGTCAGTTAAGTCAGAAGGAGATGATTCCTCCTAGGACTTGCATATGGGATGATGATGGTGATCCAACCTCTCTTATGAGAGTAGATGGCATTCATAATGGTGATCCTCTCTTTGAATTAGATATTGCTCGCACTCTTGACATGAGCATTGATCATTGCATTTGGAATCCTTCTAGTGCATTTGGGATTTCAAATACAACTTGCAGAGGAGTTTTCTGAGGAGTACATGGTGAGGGGTGCAAATAGTTCTACATTTGATCCTCATGTTTTGGTAGCTATTGACTTGTTGGTTGGTGATTTAATCTTCTTAGACTCTTCGTTGATCGATGGTTGTCCTACTTGGAGTTGGCATGAGCTACAAAGTTGGGATTCAGGAGCTTCATTGCTAGATGGTTGGTTTTATTGGTTGATAGGATTTGATGACGTCTTGGGTTCCAACTACAGATAGATTCAAATTGAGCGAGTGTTGCAAGAGCTATTTGGTGATGACAGGGACGTTGTGCAGTTCTTCTTGTGGAATCCAGGTGGTGAATTACTTGAGGACAAGCAATCTCTGGAGGGGTGAACTGTAATGTCCCCACTTTGGAGGTAGTTTTATTTAATTAATTAAGTTGTCCAAAATAATGATTTTTTTAGTGGATGACTAATTAATTATTTTAATTAAATTAAAAAGTGGTATTAAGTTAATTATTTATAAAGTTATCAAATAACTAAATATTAAAAGATAACTTTATATTTAATTAATTTAATAAAGTGACTTAAATAAAATTTTATATCATAAAGTCAATAAAAATAAAATAATATTCTAGAAGCTTCTAGATTGTGGGCCAACCTCTTGGTGAAAAAGAATAAATAGGTGAGCCCAGCCATTGTTTCTTCATCTAGGAATTGATGTTTGTTTGATGTGATTATTTGGTGGAGAAGTTAGCTTAGGTTTCAACCGTTGGAGGACCTTTGGGGACGAAAACCCTCATTGGTTATGCAATTTTGAGGCTGTAAGATACCAGCTGAATTATTGCTAATTGTGGGCTTTACTTCAGAAGTTCAATCTTGTGCTTCATTGTGGAAATTATTTGAGTACAATAGCTAGTGTATTATTGTACTTATTTTGAGTAAAGTATTTGACTTGTAACAACTGATGTATTGTTGCATTTGATGGAGAAGTTACTTCACCAGTTGATGTATTGCTGAGATTGATTATTTTATTGAGCAATTTGTGGAGATTCAATTTGGAGAATAATTGCTAATTGTGATTTATCATTTCATCATCTTAAGGAGTGATATTTTGTAAAGTTTCAGTTGCATTTTCAAACTTTCATAATCTGCTGTCATGGAGGTTGATCAGCCTATGTGAGTCTCATGTTTTTGCTCATATCTTTCAATTAAGGAGGCCAATCATTTTGGGTATTGTTGCATTCAATTCCTATCATTGAGACAATCATTTTAGGGGAAAATTGGAAGGCGGTTGGTGCTGCAATTAATTATCTAAACTTTTTCCAGGCAAGAATAGGGGCGACAGATTGAGCAAGTCAATTTTGGCTTGGAGTGCATCATTTTGGCTATTTGTTGATTGCTCCATCATCTAAACCTCAAGGCGCCATCATAGCAACAGGTTCCTTTATTAATCATTCATAATATCATTGCATATTAGAAGTTTCATGTTGCAGTTGTAGGTGTGCATTCATATCAACAAATACCATATTTTATATTGATGTAATATGCCAAGATTTTTCGCCAATTTGTAATCAACATTGTATTAGACAATCATTGCAATCAAGGAGAAATAAGTAGTTGCCCAATTGCAGATGTTATTGTGCATTCAAATATCATTTGTACTCAGCTTAATAGTATGCATGCCAATTGTTTATTAAAATGTCAATTGGTTGTAGGTTCTCTTTTTGGCATAAATAATGTTATAATTTTGCATACCAAGTGTTTGTATTAATGCCACTTGGCTGTAAGTGCATAAATGCCATCTTAGGTTGTATCCAAAGTGTTTGTCATAATTACTAGTTGTTGTAGCTGCATATTGCAAGTAGTTTTAGTCATCTATATGCATCAAAAATACATTAAACAATTGTATTTCATCTTAGAGGCATTCATAGTTGTCATTAGCAGTCATTGATACCATTGGAAACATTCAAAGAAACATCATTGGTAACAAGAAAGTCAAGATAAATCAATTTGAAGTTCTTATCAGCCTATATCAACTTGCACACCAACTGTTTGACAAAATTCCAAAGGCAGAAAAAGAAGAGTTTTTGAGTCAGCTTGGGCTAGGCTCATTACAGAATACCATTTACAACACTTAGAAAATTCTCTAGCTAACACATCATCTTGGGCGTATTTGACCCTATGTGCCTCCACTTTTACATGCCTTAGGCAAGTTTTCAACTTAGCCACATAAAGGTTAGGCGCATTTGACTAGAGGAGCTTCTAGTCTTTAACACTTACTCTTTTCCCTCTCCTCCTTGAAGCTGACGCATTTAGAGACCCCTACTTCCACCTTCAATGCCTTAGACAAATTTCTCCATGACCTATCAAGCTTGGGCGTATATGGAGGGTCATACTTCCATTTTAGACACATAGAAAATTTTCCAAGGCTTCTCCAAGTGAAGGGCGCATTTGTAGGTCTAAGCTTCAAGTTTCCAATACTTAGTCAAATTTCAAGCCTCTTGTGTGGGTGCATTCTCAAGGGCCTACAGGAATTTTCCCACACTTAGCATATTTTCAACTTACCCAACTCTACCTTGGGTGCATATTAGGGCTGGAGAAGGAAAAATTTATACTTAGAAACTTTTGAAGCCATCACCTTGCCTCAATATGGGCGCATTTAGAGGGGTGGTGAAGGAAATTGCAATGTCTTAGAATTTTTTTTTCATGTCCTTGATAGCTAGATAACTTGAGGGCGCATTTCATGACCTCAGTAGGAATTTCCACTACTTCGACAAATTTCCTTCATCCTTCCTTAAGTTGGGCACATTTTTGGGGTCTAGCAGGAACTTTGACTTGCCTTGGAAACTTTTCTCAACCTCACTTCATAATAGGGCGCATTTAGGGGGTCCAACAAGAATTTCTTCAGACTTAGAAATTTTTTATCACCTCTATTTCTCCTTGAGGGCACATTTTGAGGGTCAAGCAGGAATTATCAATGACTTAGAAAATTTTCATAGTTTCTTCTTCTTGAGGGCGCATTTGAGTGGGTGAGCAGGAACATCTTCATGACTTAAACTTATTTTCCTCACCTCACTTCATGACAGGGCGCACTTAGGGGGTTGAGCAGGAATTTCAATGCTTGAACTTTTTTATGTCCTTCATGACTAGATAACTTGGGCGCATTTCATGACCCCAACAAGAATTAGCAACACTTAGAAAGTGTTCTAGACTCCTTTCCATCATGGGCGCATTTAGGGGGCTAAGCAAGAATATCTCATGCCTTGACAAATTTTCAAACTTGCTCGCCCCTGTTTACTATATTTAGTAAGTCTCTGATTTTCATTCCTCTAAAGCTTTGATTGATTTGGAATTCACGCCATAGGATCCTCATGACCTGGTTGATTTGTTCACACTACCATCTCGTGCTGACTTGCTATTTATAGCATGTTTCTGGAGGTGAGTTACTATTTATAGTAATTGCTTGCTTTCAGGACCTTTGCAACTCCGTTTAACTTGAAACCTGACTGGTGTGATCCTCATGGGATGACTTGCCTGTTCACACTAGCACCTGCTGCTGACTTACTATTTATAGCCTATTTTTGGAGTGCCTTACTATTAATAGTAAGTTCTCAGATTGCCTTCAAATTTCACCAATGGATAGCTTGAAAGATAGTGATTGTAGTGGGATACACCGGTTTTCGGAGATTCTGATGTTTGACCCCTCATTTCAGGTCCTGAAGTTGGAAACCCTAATCTGACTTGCATGTTGCTTAAAGGATCTCCGTTTGACCCCGTTTTTGTTGCACTTTGCTCTATTCGTGATACTAAGGTGTTGGGCAGTTACCAGAATGATCCTACTAAAAATAGTAAGTCTCTGAGAAAGTGACCAACTCTGCTTGCATGTCACATCACTGCATAGCTCTTGAAAAACCCATAAAGAATAACCTGACATGCGCTGAAAATTCCTGCATGCAAACCCTAAAAATAGCCTCTAAAGACGACTCCTGAAAAAGGTCCTGATCCTGGTTTGCATGTTATACCATTGTGAAGCTTTCGAAAAACCCACAAAGAATGTCCAGACATGCATAGAAAATTCCAACATGCAAACCCTTAAAATAGCCTTCGAAGGCTGAGTTCTGAAAGTTATCATCTCACTTTGCATGTTATATCATCGCGTAGGTCTCAAAAAACCCAAAAATAATCTTTAGACATGTGTTGAAAAACTTCGCATGTAAACCCTAAAATCAACTCCTGAAGGTGATACTTGCTAAAAATAGAAAGTTGTCAGATTCAACTCAAAACTTGTAGGTAGCTTGATGTGCTTTGGATGCAGTGTAGTGATCAAAACTTCAAAAGTGTTGAGAAAAATGTCCCAAATTAGGTAGTTACTAAAAATAGTAAGTTGTCAGAATTCAGTGAAATTTTGTTGAGAACCTGTTGGAAGCATGCTGACTGCAACGACAAGCTTAGATTTCAATTTATTCACTCCATTTGACTTCAAACTAGCCGAAAGATCCAAATCCCTAATTCTCATACTTAGCCAAAATCTCAAGTTTAAGCTCAAAAACAGGAACATCCCCAAAGAGACAGATAGAAATGAGAAAGACAACAGGAAGACCAAAGCCAAAAGACGAGAACAGAGCAAAAAATTAGGGGGTCCCCATTTGCAATGGGGGTGATGTGTGAAAAGGTCACAACAGGTCGTTACATTAAATTACATGTATATGATGTTTATACACTGAGCCTTTTTTATTAACTATAAGGAATAGCGTATAGGCCACTGAGTGCAAGGGAGAGTCCAACAGAACATGGATTCCCCTAAACTAGGAAATGTAAATATGGCATCATAGCTATCAATCAATCATCAAAGCATAGATTCCACTATGCCAGGAACTATAAATTAGGAGGGTATTAACTATTATAGCTATTTAGGCACAATCATGAATACAGGAAGTGATTATTCTCATTCCAATTTATGTACAAATATGAGGAGTTGGAATGAGCTTTACATAGGAAATTGTATGGTGTTGTGGTGAAGGCATTCCTCAAGTAAAAATGCACTCCTGATTGTAACATAATAGGATTCATATAGCTTTTGTCTTTGTGCCAAATCAGATTGTATCCTTAGGCCCTAGTATCAAAAATACTGAGACGTGAGAATAAGACATGATAAAAGGAAGCAAAATGTTATCCTTGATTGACTTGTTAGTGATATGCAGTGCGGAGAATGACAAAAGTATAAGCATCTAGCGTAAATAGAACGGTCATAATACCACTGATAAACATGTTAGCAAAAGAATTTGAGGAACTAGGCATGAACCTTTTACTTTTTATGTTGACATTATTATCAAGTTTTGGAATTTAGAAGGATGTAATATGCAACTTATTTTTAAAGGAAATCTTGGAAGATATAATATTTTCTCTCCACAACTGGTATCAGAGAAACATTGGTGAGAAGAAGCGAAAGAGGACATTCCACAAGTGAGGAGACGCTATGCAGCGCTCCTATGCAGCCACGAACATCCTACTTGTAGCATAAAAATGCAACCAATCTGAACTATAAAGATAATTGAAATCGCCAGGCATATTGTGCCATTTGACTTTGGAGTCTTGGACATATTGTTGTCATTTCTAAAGCCTAAAACTAAGGGGCCATTGAAGGAAGAAGAAAAGAAAGAAAAATCCATGTTGGTTCAAACAACTCTACATGCATGAAATGAAGGAGATCAATGGTATATTGATAGCAGTTGTTCAAAGCATATGACAGGTGATAAGAGTTAATTCATTATCTTCAAACAAGTGAATGGTGGATCAGTGAAATTTGGAGATAATGCTTCCACAAAGATATCAAGGAAAAGCATGCTTAACCTTGATAATGGTGAGAAAAAACCAAGAATGCGCTATATGTTGAGGGGCTGAGACAATCTTCTAAGTGTAAGTCAAATGTGTGACTAAGGGAACACTCTTACATTTCATGCAGAAGGATGTGAAATTAGTGAAGCAGGGAAGCAAATAGCAGAATCCAAAAGAGCAGCTAACAATCTCTATATTCATAGTGACATCAGAGGAGAAAGATGTTGTATGAGTCAAGAAGATGAAAGTTGGTCATGGAATATGAATATTCCTTGGCTACTCTTCAAGAAGTAAAGCATACAGATGTTACAATAAGAGGCTTCACAAGGTCATTGAAAGTAGATGAGAGAAGATACTATGAAAAAAAGGCTTAAGAAGGTGTTCCTCAAAATGAGCAAATTTGCAAACAAGAAGAAAATGAGGAGATAGTTGAGCAAGGAGATCAAAAGACACCATCAAGAATATCATCTAGATTTTTCCAAAGAAACCATCCAGAAGATTTGATTATTGGTGAAAAAGATGGAGAAATTAAGACACGGAGGAGATTGGATAATACTTCAAATCATGAAAATATGTCTTTTCTTTCCAAGATAGAACCTAATAACTTCAAAGAATCAAATGAAGAAAAGTATTGGATAGAGGCCATGGAGGAGGAATTATATCAAATAGAAAAGAATGAAACTTGGGAACTGTTGATGTGTTTTTCGTGACCGCACCATTGCAGAATAAAGTCGCCAACAGCTACCCTATTCTCTCTTGATCAAAGTATCCAGCACGCTAAGATTGCGAGAGAGTTCGTGCGTTCAACTCCAAGGTTCCTTCAATGCGAATAGTCTCAGTTGGCTCAATGTGATTTGCTGGTATTTCAAGGGGACTTACGGAATTGTTCAACAGCAAAGAAGGGGTTTCCACAATTCGACAGATTTATCAATGAAGCACATATTTCCTATTATAACCAGAAAGTATTGAATTTAAAGTGGGTGCAGGTTAAGAAGGCTCTAATCTACTCTAAGGCATGGTACATGGCGATCAATCTTCACAAGCTTCAACCAAGCTCTGCTTTGCCTCGCTTCGGACAGCCTCCACAAAACCGGTGCAATCTTTAGAGGAGTAGCTCAAGGTGTTCAGATCACAACTTAGCATGAAAATACCATCACAATGACGCATATAAACATACAAATCATGATCGAAGTTAAGTACATGATATTCCAGTTGACCACACAAGGCGCATTCACCATCGGCCAGTACACTAGTGGTATGGATAGGCGAAATTTAGCTCCAGAGTGAAGACCAAATTCCACAACTATCACCTACATACATGAAATAAAACTTATTCTACTTTAAGCCACTACTTGAATCAAAAGGATGAAGAAACCTTGCTAGCTACTCACAACAAAAGACGAAATTCATCATCAATGAAAATTCTTTTTATTGGGAGAGTGTTCACAACAATTTCTTACAAAGTTTTAAGGAAAAACTTTCCTTCTTCTTCAACTACTCTATCAATCTATGCTAAGCTACTTCTAATTTGTCTCTCTATTCTAACTTCTACTCTAATTCTACTGTCTCTCTAATGAGTTACAAATGAGGGGTACTCCCCCTTTTATAGATGGCCAAGTCCAGTGGACGGCTCAGATTACAATCAGCCGGATGGCCTAGATTGTGCTACCTCAGCCCTAAATAGGATTCACCCTAAAAACCGCCACCAAGAGGAGTGGGGTAATAAATGAGCCATTAATGTCCATCATCCTTCTAGAAGATTCCAGCTTGTTCACACTATTCTTGATCTTCTTCTTGACGTTGCTCTTCAACTTCGCTCGAGCTTCCATTCTTTTTTCCATCTTGAGTTTTGAAAACATTTCTTCTTTGTCACTAAGTCTCAACACTTAGCCATTTTCTTGCAACTTTTCTTCCTTCATGATTTATCATCTTGAACTACTTGCTTCAAATCATCACCGCCTATTATCGACGTTCCTACTGCAAAATCAAGCAAGGAGAAGAGTATTAGAACACTTCATAATATAAACTCAACTT
>VDFB02109094.1:0-33140 GCA_007258455.2 Sequoia sempervirens | reverse complement strand
AAAGCCCTTAAATAGGTCAATTTATCAAAGAAAGTCATCATAGAACTACTCACTAATCCACCAAACCTGCAAACAGTCTTAGGCCATGTGTAGAAACTCACAAATAAATAAGTTTCAAGATGGGAAACGCCCATCAATACACAAAATCAGTAAACATTTGATTATAGGGTGAAAACACACCAACCATGAGGGTTTCTTTAATGAAACATTTGAAAAACCTCTACTACTCCACCCAACAATTGAATCATGCTTCATTATGTCTGCAAATTATTTTGAAATCATTTCTAAGCTCCTCTACATGTTGTTTCCTCAAACCCTACTTGAAAACACCATTTTTTTGAATGAGAAAATTCAGAATTTTGTTCATGCAACAATATCCCAACTTCTTATTTCTATTTACCCCTGCCACACACATCTTCACATTGAAAAGACACTAAATATGATCCATTCCACCAACCTACTACCCCTACATCAGTGGAATGGCTAAGAATCACTTTTTAGACTCTCTAAACAATTCTAAGGAAACCACAGACTAAGACTTAGGAAACTAAGTTCAAATTAGATTGATTATTTGAATTACAATTCCTACAACTTTCAAGAATGAAAGAAGTCTCTTTCCATGACAAGAATAAAATCTTAGAATGCTTGAATCGCTATGCAACCTGAAAACATGGATAGAAAAGCTTTCCAAAATAACTAAGCAGAGGTTTTTTTATTAATTTTTATGGATTTTTGGGATACAAGATCTTCCTTTCTCGAGCTTACAATTATTTTTAAAGGTGTCTAAATCAGTTGAAATAACTGCCTCTTCATCTTCATCAACCCATCCTTTCCCTTCCACAAAAAAGACTCTTCACCTTCCTGCTTTTGTGCAATTTTACATTTTTACAATAATTGACAACTTTTGTTATAAAAAACAACTTTTCAATAATACCACCTAGTGACCTATTTCATGGTGCAAATACATTGAAATTAATCATTTAATTACCTTCACTCATCATATTTACTTGAACATTGCAAATTGAACAAATTAGCCTTTTGAAGGAATTTAATGACCTAGGAGGTCCTGCACCAGTTTGTCATGTTACAACCTTACGTTGTCAATGGACATTTTAAATCACACAATTCGATACATTTTCCTATTACATTTTTAAACCACATCTCTTTGAGGCATTTATTAAATTTAACAATTGACTTTCTTTGTGTATGCTTCCAAAGCTATCATTGAGTTATTTTGTCAAATAGTTATACAAACCATCTTTCATTGAATTTCTTTGTGTATGCTTCCAAAGCTTTCATTGAGTTATGCTTCCAAAGCTTTCAATTAGTTAATTTGAAAACTTAGCACTTTTTGCATAGGTAAAATTATTTGTCATGCCGAAGAAATGAATTGTTAAAAGGAAAAAACTAATAGATGATCAGCTCCAAGCCATCATAGATAAGGAGAAAAAACAGATGAGGGAATATCATGAAAAGCAAAAATTGGGAACGATTGATGAAAACAAGCCAGTTGAAGAGGAACCTCAACTGTCAAAAAGAGAAAAGAAATTGGCAGCACAAAGGGCACGAATGCAAAAGATTCATGCTAGGGGAGATGGAAATACCATTGTTGGAGACACACCCTCTACCGCAAGTGAATACAAAGGGACACCATTAAGCACAAGTGAATATGGATGGACACCATCTACCACAAGTGAGTATGGTTGGACACCATCCACGACATCTGAAGTTGAGAGTACATCATCACTCAGAGTTGAGGAACAAGGTATGCCATCATCCCCACGTGAACCTCAAGGTATGTCTTCTATTCCACCCTCGATCGAAGGTACGCAATCTAGCCCACCTCAATTAAATATTGATGAAATTGCTAATGTTGAGATGTATGTACCTAAAGAGAGCTCACCCTAGAATTTTTGCATAGAAAGCCAAAGTTTTTGATTAATATTGATGAGGATATTTTTGCAGCACATGGAAGGTAAGATTCAAAAGCACTTGTAGAAGATATCTTGATAAGATTTGGAAAATGTTCTTTGAAAGGCTAAATGAGGACTACAAGATGTCAACTATTTGTTCAAATGATGTGGGGTTTAAATTACAGAGCATGAAGACTCTTGGGTTAGAATAATCCGTAAAATTGAAAACACTATTGTGAAAGATCAATGGATGCTTATGGCGGTGTGGGTAAAGACCTCATGCTCCAAAGGATAAGTAATGTCACTTTCAGCGTGTCATTACATCAACTTTAGTAAACTATCAAACAAAGAGAGATCTTGCCTCATTAAAAAGACAAGTGAACAAATGGGAATTAGTAGAAAATTTATCAAAAGCCCGGATTAAAGTGACAAAGAATTGAGGGCACGATTCAAATGATTATATGGGCATTCTCAGGGAGACTACCACACAAAGATAAAAAAGTTGTTGAAGCATTGAGAACACTAATTGAAGATTATTGTAAGAATAATACAAGGCCATCTCCGAATCAAAGGGATGTCGTAAGAAGGAGAATCGGTATTTGAAACCGTGAGCCACATCCAAAGCATTTTTTGGATACGACTCAAACCCAATTTTTTCATAAATTTCAAAATTCTTATCCTCAAATTAGTATTTCTCAAATATTTTTTGAAATGATTAAACCTTTTTATGTCAACATAAATCACACATGCACTACTTGTTGTTGTAAACTACATATTGACTTCTCTAACCATTATGATGTTTATCGTTTTATATGTTTACATTTGCATACTAACGATGTTTTGTAGGATTGTGGCATAGAAGCCCCACCAAAATCTTCAAGAAAGTTCTTATCAAAAAATTTATGTGAAATAGAGGATGGCCAAATATTCTATAGGAAAACATGCTTGGATGGTTCATGTGAGCATTATAGTGGCTTGCAGCATATGCCAATATGTCAACATATGGAAAGCACATATGAGGTGGGAAAAAAACTAGTAGAGTTCGGGAAATTATAAAATAGTGGCATATGCTACACAAAAGATGGAGTGCGAACCAAAAGGTGTGAGTTGGTTATTGAGAAAGATTCGGTGTGCTCGAGTTCATGTCCACATGTTTCATGAGAATCCTAGTGTATGAATATGCAAAGGCATACCCACTTAGAGCGATAGTACGTACACCACAATTCCAAAGGTGCTAAAGGATACTTTCCACTTGTTGCTTATGAGTATGTCGGTGGTTGAATCTAGAACTACACTCTGACCATAATGTGAGGTGCGATCCGCAGTGTGCAAACTCCACCGGGGTTTCAATATTTGTACATAGCATTCATACGTAAGTTGAAAGTCTGAGAGGAGGGGCCCAGAAAGGTATTGGGGAATTATCACTTTTATATTGAAGTGATGACTGCATGCATTCTCTAGAGTTCATGCAAGGTTTCTTCAAGATGTTCTACAATCATTTGGCTCAGAGGGGCATATCATATGGTCGGCATATAATATGGTTAGATAACTGTGCAACATAGTTCAAGAACACACACATGTTATATTGGTTGTGCAAGATGCATCTCACTACACGTGTTCAACATATGTTGAACTTTTGTGAGGCCAAACATGGAAAGCGGGAGCATGACGGTGTAGGAGCATGCATGAAAAGAGCATTAGCATGAGAAGAGTTAAAGTATAAAGACAGTGCATAGTTGATAGATGCAAGATCAATTGTCAAGTGGTGTAATGGGTCGATGGGTCCAAGTAATGAAGGTATGTCTTCAGTTCATAGATTTTTTTGGTTGATGGATGATACTAACATTGCACCATATGAGGATTGTTGTACACTAACATGATCAAGTGAGTTGCATTTTTTCCTTAGATCAAATGCAGGTTCATGGTGTATTGATACATGTAAGATGGCATGCTTTTGTTCTTCATGTACAATGCAAGCTTGGAATGATTGTGAGTTAGGGGAGTGGGTTGACAAATGGTTTGACAAGTTATCTTAGCCCACTTCACATGTATCGCCCTCCAATGGCATTGGAACTAACACGGATGGAATCATCGATCGACTTTGACCATTTATCAGATCTAGTTCAACCAGGTAATTTATCTACTTGCTTAGTATTTGAAATTCCATATTGTTATCTTACTTTGTATTGTATTCATAATGTTAACTAATTTCAAGAGATATGCCGCACATATAAATGCAAGGAATTTTTATGCAATTATTGCAGATGAAGACAATGAAGAGGGTACAAACTATTACTTGTGTCATTGTGTTGAGGCAAAAAAGAAATTGGAAGCCCCAATTATAGATGGAGAAAAAATTGAATACCCTACAGGCTCAGTTGTTGTTACTGGAACATGGCTGAGAAGGTACCCACATAAGAGTGTTAAACATTGGTTGTTTGAGGAATTTGACATGCATCGTGAGATTCTTCATTACTCAAACCTTGTTGCGGAATCCAATGTTCATTTGAGAAAATATGGGGGTAGACCTTTTAACAAGACCTTGTGGAAGGTCTGTGAGTCTGACCATGAGGCAATACTTGACACAATAAAGAGTAGAGTAGACCTGGATGGTTCATTGGATTAATTTGTAAGTATATGCACAACGGTTCTTATTAATTTATACTTGTATCCATGTCAATTTGGTTGATGTCACTGCTATCATCTTATTTTACTTTGTGTATCTGTATGTAACCAGGAAAACATTGATTGGTATCCCCTTGCATAAAATGCAGATTTATGAGCCATCCAAGAGAATTTCAAGCAGAAAAGAAATGCAACATCCTTATTTTGATGATCTTGATAAATCTCAATTATGATTTTAAGCCATTACAAAAGTGTGTGCGAAGCTTGATGAGGCAATTTCAAGTTATTCATTTGAATTTAACCTTATCATGACCACCTATGATGTAGACATTGTAAGAGAATCTCGAATTTCAATAAATTCTATTCATGAGAGGTGTTGTTTGCAATAGGTATCTTGGAACTCCTAGTGAAGATGTATGACCAAGAATGACTAAGTTGAGAGACTGCCATGCCTATCTATAAGTTCCTTCCATCTATTTTGGATGAGCTATTTCTTTTTATTCTTTTCCTTTGCGTATCTATAACTAAAATAGTAAAAATTTATTTAGGCCTTGTTCTTTGTAGATTAAGATAATACAGAGAATTAGGTTTCTTTTGAGTCCATCTAGAAGAAAATCCATTGAGTTTTTCCACTGTTAAAGCACATTTTCTGGAATTCAGTTTGGAACCTTCAATTTGAGGTTTTGAGAGTCAAGTAAAGAAATAAATCATAATCCACTAAATTAGGCTTGTATATAAGTGGAGTAGGGTTATAGTAGGCTGTTTATGGTGCAGAAGCACCAAGAACAATCAGGACCACAAGGTGGTCAAGTGGTGAATTTTGATTTGTAGTCCATGAAGAATGTTGTAATAAGGTCACAAGGACGATTAGGAAGTGTTTTAAGTCAATCTGGTTTGGTAGGATATGAGGTTGCAATGTCATGTTAGCATGTTGTCAATTTGGTGTAATGAAGCCTTGAATGGCCTAAATGTGAAAATGTATGTAAATTCATAATGTAAGGGTCAAGATGATGTAATGAGTCCATCATAAGGTCACTAGTTTAGGTATGGAGTCATTGCAATTGATATTTTAAGTCCATTCAAGGCTCATTATTCAATATAGAAAGTTTGGTTAATGTTTGATTCAGAGTTTTGAATGCTTTATTTCTAATTTTTCATTATATTTCCCGATTTTACTGTATTTTCAGAGTTTCCTTCAACTGTATGGACCCGTACATTCTTAGATATCTCTCTCATTCATATTTTCATGTTATTTGGATGATCAATGGATGTTTTTACAATTCTCTTTAAGGAATTGGTCTTTTAGTTGTTCAGTGGTGAATTGGAAGACTATAGTGCTGACCTTATGGAAGCTGGATTAGATATATGAACCTGAGTTGGTTTCTTGGTTCTTAAGTCTAAATTTGTATTCCTCCACCCTGCTCTGCATCAGTTGATATGCCTTCAAAAATTTCTTGTGAACGTTGTATGTTTTTGGCAATCATACTTTTGAAAAAATACCAAAAAGCTCTGTTTTCTAACATTTTTATCTCCTTAGAAGCAAAGAAGTTGGGATAGCAGGCATGTGTTCCAAAATAAGTGTATCTAAAAATGATATATGTTTTTAATGGCCAAAATGGGTACCATAAAATGTATTTATCTTGTAAAGATTCATTGTGGTTTGCATGTTACACCTGATTTAGTGTTTTAGCACTCACAAGCAAATTTGGTCTTCTAGTGCAAGAAATTGTGAAATTTGATTAAACAATGTTGTAAGAAGGTATTTTAGCTTTTTTCATGTCAAAATAAAGATGAATAAAGTGTACCAAGGTCTAGTAAAAGTTTGGAAGCAAGATTTAAAGGTTAGGTGTCTTTTTACCTTGTGAAAAGTTGCAAAGTCGTGCAACTTTCGTTCTCTAACTTATCTGACCAAATAGACTATTCCAATGCATCTAAATAGGAATGTTTACACTAGTAATGGTCATCTTTCATACCCAAACACATGGAATCACTTCAAGCTATGTTCAACCAGATCGATCCCTTAAGGGTCAAAAGGGCAAAATGGCTGCAAACTTCAGCATGAGGTTTCTCGGACATCGTGATGCTTATAAACTTCTTGTCTAATCCTATGGGATTGTGTTGGGCTGCTCTAAAATAACCTCTCTCAGTTTTCATTATCTTAGAGTTTTTTTTTCGTAGTCTCCAGTTTTCAATTGATAGAAAAAGTGTCAAATGGAAGTAGTGGAAAGTTGCAAAGTGGTGCAACTTTCATTTTGCAACTCGTGTGACCAAATGGACTGTTCCAATGCATTTGAATAGACATTTTTACACTAGGAATAGTCCTCTTTTGTGCCCAAACATGCGGAATCACTCCGAGCTACGTTCAACCGGATCGATCCCTTAAGGGTCTAAAAGGAAAAATGGCTACAAACTTCAGCATGAGGTTACTTAGACACCGTGACCCTTAGAAACTTCTCATTTGATCCTATGGGATTGTGTTGGGACCCTCTACAATAACCTCTCTCATTTTTTGTTATCTCAAAGTGGTTTTCCCGTAGTCTCTAGTTTTCAGTTGATAGAAAAAGTGTCAAATGGAAGCAGTGGAAAGTTGCAAAGTGGTACAATTTTTGTTCTGCAACTCGTGTGACCAAACAGACTATTCCAACGTGTCTGAATAGGAATGTTTACGCTAGGAATGGTACTCTTTCGCACCCAAACATGTGGAATCGCTCCGAGCTACGTTTAACCAGATTGATCCCTTAAGGGTCCAAAGGGAAAAATGGCTGCAAACTTCAACATGAGGTTACTCGAACACCATGATGCTTATAAAATTCTTGTCTAATCATATGGGATCATGTTGGGCCCTTCTATAATAACCTCTCTCAGTTTTGATTATCTCGAAGTGGTTTTCCTGTAGTGTCTAATTTTAAGTTGATGGGAAAAGTGTCAAATGCAAGCAGTGGAAAGTTGCAAGGTGGTGCAATTTTTGTTCTGTAACTCGTGTGACCAAACAAACTATTCCAACGCATCCAAGTAGGCATGTTTATGCTAGGCATCTTCATCTTTTGCACCCAAACATGCAAAATTGCTCTGAGCTACGTTCAACCAGATCGATCCCTTAAGGGTTTGAGTGTAGTATGTTGAAATAGGCCATTCCTCCTATTTTTTTAGGTTGTGTCTCGGTGATATGGGCCTGATGTAACTTGAATTATGGTAGCTTGATATACAAAGTCTATTGATGCTAGGGTTCAATTTGTATGATTTTGAAAAAAGAAGCCAACTAAGTAGAGTTATCAACATTATTCGTAAATCATAATAATTTGTCTAGTACACTAGCCATTTTGATGCCTTCTTGTAGTTTCAAACATTATTTTGTATCATTGTTACATCAATTTTTGAAGTGGCAACTTAATATAGCTCCATAATACAAAATCTGGTTCAAGCTGATTTTCACATGAAAAAAATGTGAATCAAATCACGTTGATGTGAAAAAAAACCATGAGACCATAGCTTGTGGTGCAGGAACACCTAAGTCATGTAATTCCTTCAAAAGGATAAGTTGTCAAAAATTTATTTAAGTCCATGTAATGCCAAAATTAAATGTAATCAAGGCATGAAAAAGCACAAAGTGTAATATTGTCAAAATGCTAAATATGTAAAAGAGAGAAAAAGAAAGACTGTGAAGAGACAAAATAAGAATATCAAGAAAATCAAGGAAGAGGATGAGTCATAGGTCGTTCAAGGAAGATGAAGAGGTAGTTGATGGTTGGAAACTTCTTTAAAAGCATTGTAAAGGCCGAGCAAAGAGAACATTGTATTCTGGAAGAATTAAATTAACAAAGAGTTCCCTGTTTTAGCTTATTTTTCATGTTTTTCAGTTGTTTCTTAACTTGTACGGATTGTGAAAGAGTTTAGGGTTCAAATTTAGATTGTTTCTAGTAGGTTGGGGAATCACCATTTGTTTGCATCCATTTGGGAAGGAATCCATTAAATTTAATGTTTGTTTGAGCATTCTTCTTATGGCTCGGTCTGAAATCCCGTGCATTGAGTTTTGAATCTTATAAGGAATTTCCACACTACTCCACCAATGTAGGTCAGGTAGATTGGTGGAGTAGGTTAGGGATAGGTTATTTGTTATGTTTTGATGTTTTTGAGTGCAAGAAAAATCAAGAATACCTTGAAGGAGCTGCTGCTACACAGGATATTTTGAGTTTTCCAGTCAAAATGAATAGTTTCCAGCATGATAGTGGAGAAAGAAAAAGTGAATGAGTTAGAAGATGTTTCCAAATGCCTTTTCAGATGTATTTTGACATGTTCCAATGGTTGGCCAGAGGTTTTGAGGTTTGCATGTAGCCTATACAGGAAACCCTCATTGATTTTTGAATTTTTCACCCTATAAACAAGGGTTTGTCAATATACTATAAAAAGGAGTCTTTTAATCCCTGAAAATGGATAAATTGGGAGTTTTGTGTTATGTCTAATGACTGTTTTGCTATGATAGATTTTTTCTAAGCATCCATAGCTTGTTCGAAAGCACGTATTTTAGGATTTTAGCCATAGCAGCAAGGCAATGAACTGTTTGATAAAATGCTTTGATAGACATGTATGAAAAATGTGTTAGCATAGACAAGGCAGTGAACTATTTGAAAAAATTCCTCAAAGAAATGTGGTCTCATGGTGATGGAATGGCATGATGAATGCCATGACAAACAAATTGTTGTGGATTGTCATGGCATTCCATCACCATTGAGACCACATTTCTTTGAGGCTTTTTTTCAAATAGTTTGCTGCCTTTTCTATGCTATTTCTTATTAGTATGCTTTGATAGATTTTTTCCAAGCATCCATAACTTTTTTGGAAGCACCTATTTTAGGCTTTTAGCCTTAGCAACAAGGAAGTGAACTGTTTGATAGAATGCTTTGGTAAACATGTATGATAAATGTAGTAGCATAGAGAAGGCAACAAACTGCTTGAAAAAATGCCTCAAAGAAATGTGGTCTCATGGTGATGGAATTCCATGAAAATCCACAACAATTTTCTTGTCATGTGATGCAGAGGGGATGGGACTTTAGTCAAAACTCAAAGTTTCAATGATTACAATGATGCAATCTCAAACACTCTTCCAGGAACCCTGATGGAGACAAGCCTCAATAGTGCACTTATAACTTAGATGCTTTCCTAATGGACCCAAAACCTTGGAGTGATCTCAAGGAACTAAAAGAAAATTTCCTTGAATGGTTTCAAAGCCCCAAACCTCTATCTTAGACGAAACTCACTTTTTGCACCTTGACTAGGCTTCTAGCCCAACTAGGCTTCTAGCGATGGTTTTTTGACTTTTCACTCAACTTCCCCAAAGGAATCCTCAATATAATGACTAATTCAGATGTGATTCATGATGATACACAACATATCAAATCCTTTATGGCACTTTTTCTCAATCAAACCTACCAAAATCTGTTGTTTCCTCAAATTTAAGGCCTAATTAGCCCAATTTTTTCAAAGCAACCCCTCTCTAAACTTATCCCCTAACTATGAAACTTTCAACAGTGTTTTAAAATGTTCCCAAACCAAATATTTTCAAGGTATTTGTCTTCTTTGACACCCTCAACACCCTAAATCACAAAACCCTCAATAAATTGCTCCAAAACTAGGGCCTCTTGAAAATTAGCTTTTCCAACACTTCCAGAACCTTCTTTTGGACTTTTCACCAATAACTCAACATATATAAACACATTCAACTCAGAAATATACCCCTTATTAAGGTAGATCTCTTGTTGCTACACTTTAGGCACCATTTTCATGCCCTTTTCCTTGCTAAAACTTGGTGTACACCCAAGAATCACTCTTTCCTACATAATAACTTGTTAGATCTATATAATAAAAGTTAGATATGATCCATTTCACAAGTTTTCAGTCACACTCTCCCATGAAATGGATCATTTATTCATAGAGACTCTCAAAACTAGTGAAAAATCTATACTTTTTGAGGACAGTTAGCAATATAACATAAGAAACTGATTCCCAACATTATTCAGGTCATTCAAAAGGTTAAATGCAAGTAAATACAAGTTCTTAAACCATCCAAATGAGCATGACACCAAAAGGAATTAGAGATTCATCAAAAAAATCAAGAAAATGCAAAAAGATTGAAGTTTTTATTGATTTTCTAGAGCAGTCCATACAACACTTGCAATATCAGCCAACCCTTCATACAAATGCTTTCTCCAGGATTATAGACTCATCCTACAACTGTCCCAACTGATTAGAATTTATTTTATTACATTAATGTGATTAAAACTCCTAAAACTCACTTTTTCGCCCAAAGTTGGATTTCAAAAATTTGAATTTCCAACATTGCAATTTATTAACTCCTATTAACTATAAAGCTTCCAAAACTATTACATATCATCATTCAACCTTATTTAACCTCCTTTTTTTTTTTTTTTTGTAACCAAGAGGTGTCCCCGCGATTAACCTGGGCCAGCGACATTCTGGTGAGCGGGGGTGAGACTAATCCTCTAGGGGGTACGCAACAGCCGGCCAGCCCATACCCCTGGAAAACCCGAGAGCGAGTCAAACCCGAGACCATGAGGAGCCATCCCACAGCCTCAAGCCAACTGTGCTACCCGTGCCGACTCAACCTTATTTAACCTAATTAAAACATCATATTCATATTTAAACTCCTAGAACATCATTGTTCTATTTACAAGTCAATTTGGTCATATGGTCCTTATTAGGACCCTTAGGACTTTTGATTTTCCTGTTACACTCATCCATGCCAAATGCCATTATAGGCTTCAAAATGCTATAACCAATGCTCTAGAAAGGTTTATAAGCCTTCAAGACCCCTTCCATCTCCTGACTCTCCAAATGATCCTCAAGGAGCTTGGGTGCTCCTACACCATCATGGCATTCCACCACCATGAGACCACATTTCTTTGAGGCATTTTTTTCAAACAATTCATTCCCTTGTCTATGCTATTGCTTACTATTATGCTATGATAGATTTTTTCTAAGCATCCATAGCTTGTTTTAGGCTTTTAGCCATAGCAAGCAAGGAAATGGTATTTATTCATCTTTGATAGACATGTATGAAAAATGTGTTAGCATAGACAAGGCAGTGAACTCTTTGAAAAAATGCCTCAAAGAAATGAGGTCTCATGGTGATGGAATGGCATGATGAATGCCATGACAAGAAAATTGCTATGGATTTTCATGGCATTCCATCACCATTGAGACCGCATTTGTTTGAGGCTTTTTTTCAAACAGTTTGTTGCCTTTTCTATGCTATTGCTTATTAGTATGATTTGATAGATTTTTTCCACTTGCATCCATAGCTTTTTTGGGAGCACCTATTTTAGGCTTTTAGCCATAGCAACAAGGAAGTGAACTATTTGATAAAATGTTTTGGTAAAAAATGTATGATACATGTAGTAGCATAGAGAAGGAAACAAACTGTTTGAAATAATTCCTGAAAGAAATGTGGTCTCATGGTGATGGAATGCCATGACAATCGACAACAATTCGCTTGTCATGGCATTACACCACCATGAGACCACATTTCTTTGAGGTATTTTTTTCAAACAGTTCATTCCCTTGTCTATGCTATTGCTTACTATTATGCTATGATATATTTTTTCTAAGCATCCATAGCTTGTTTGAAAGCACCTGTTTTAGGCTTTTAGCCATAGAAGCAAGGCAATGAACTATTTGGCTAAATGCTTTGATAGACATGTATGAAAAATGTGTTAGCATAGACAAGGTAGTGAACTCTTTGAAAAAATGCCTCAAAGAAATGTGGTTTCATGGTGATGGAATGGCATGACGAATGCCATGACAAGCAAATTGTTGTGGATTGTCATGGCATTCCATCACCATTGAGACCACATTTCTTTGGGGCTTTTTTTCAAATAGTTTGCTGCCTTTTCTATGCTATTGCTTATTAGTATGCTTTGATAGATTTTTTCCACAAGCATCCATATATTTTTTGGAAGCACCTATTTTAGGCTTTTAGCCATAGCAACAAGGAAGCAAACTATTTGATAAAATGCTTTGGTAAACATGTATGATAAATGTAGTAGCATAGAGAAGGCAGCGAACTATTTGAAAAAATGCCTCAAAGAAATGTGGTCTCATGGCACTAATGGAATGCCATGACAATCCACAACAATTTGCTTGTCATGGCATTTCACCACCATGAGACCACATTTCTTTGAGGCATTTTTTTCAAATAGTTCATTCCCTTGTCTATGCTATTGCTTACTATTATGCTATGATAGATTTTTTCTAAGCATCCATAGCTTGTTCGGAAGCACCTATTTTAGGATTTTAGCCATAGCAGCAAGGCAATGAACTATTTGGCTAAATGCTTTGATAGACATGTATGAAAAATGTGTTAGCATAGACAAGGCAATAAAGTTTTTAGAAAAATGCCTCAAAGAAATGAGGTCTCATGGTGATGGAATGGCATGAGAATGCCATGACAAGAAAATTGTTGTGGATTGTCATGGCATCATCACCATTGAGACCACATTTCTTAGAGGCTTTTTTTCAAACAGTTTGCTGCCTTTTCTATGCTATTGCTTATTAGTATGCTTTGATAGATTTTTTCCACTTCCATCCATAGCTTTTTTGGAAGCACCTATTTTAGGCTTTTAGCCATAGCAACAAGGAAGCAAACTGTTTGATAAAATGCTTTGGTATACATGTATGATAAATGTAGTAGCATAGAGAAGGCAACGAACTATTTGAAAAAATTCCTCAAAGAAATGTAGTCTCATGGCACTGATGGAATTCCATGACAATCCACAACAATTTGCTTGTCATGGCATTCCACCACCATGAGACCACATTTCTTTGAGGAATTTTTTTCAAATAGGTCATTCCCTTGTCTATGCTATTGCTTACTATTATGCTATGATAGATTTTTTCTAAGCATCCATAGCTTGTTCGAAAGCACCTATTTTAGGCTTTTAGCCATAGCAACAAGGCAATGAATTGTTTGGCTAAATGATTTGATAGACATGTATGAAAAATGTGTTAGCATAGACAAGGCAGTGAACTCTTTGAAAAAATGACTCAAAGAAATGAGGTCTCATGGTGATGGAATGGCATGACGAATTCCATGACAGGAAAATTGTTGTGGATTTTCATGGCATTCCATCACCATTGAGACAACATTTCTGAGGCTTTTTTTCAAACAGTTTGCTGCCTTTTCTATGCTATTGCTTATTAGTATGCTTTGATAGATTTTTTCCACAAGCATCCATACCTTTTTTGGAAGCACCTATTTTAGGCTTTTAGCCATAGCAACAAAGAAGCGAACTGTTTGATAAAATGATTTGGTAAACATGTATGATAATGGTAGTAGCATAGAGAAGGTAGCGAACTATTTGAAAAAATGCCTCAAAGAAATGTGGTCTCATGGTGATGGAATGCCATGACAATCCACAACAATTTGCTTGTCATGGCATTCCACCACCATGAGACCACATTTATTTGAGGCATTTTTTTCAAACAGTTCATTCCCTTGTCTATACTATTGCTTACTATTATGCTATGATAGATTTTTTCTAAGCATCCATAGCTTGTTCGAAAGCACTTGTTTTAGGCTTTTAGCCATAGCAGCAAGGCAATGAACTGTTTGATAAAATGCTTTGTTAGACATGTATGAAAAATGTGTTAGCATAGACAAGGCAGTGAAATCTTTGAAAAAATGCCTCAAAGAAATGAGGTCTCATGGTGATGGAATGGCATGACAAATGCCATGACAAGAAAATTGCTATGGATTGTCATGGCATTCCATCACCATTGAGACCACATTTCTTTGAGGCTTTTTTTCAAACTGTTTGCTACCTTTTCTATGCTATTGCTTATTAGTATGCTTTGATAGACTTTTTCCAAGCATCCATAGCTTTTTTGGAAGCACCTATTTTAGGCTTTTAGCCATAGCAACAAGGAAGCGAACTGTTTGATAAAATGCTTTGGTAAACATGTATGATAAATGTAGTAGCATAGAGAAGGAAACAAATTGTTTGAAAAAATGCCTCAAAGAAATGTGGTCTCATGGTGATGGAATGCCATGAAAATCCACAACACTTTGCTTGACATGGCATTCCACCACCATGAGACCACATTTCTTTGAGGCATGTTTTTCAAACAGTTCATTCCCTTTTCTATGCTATTGCTTACTATTATGCTATGATAGATTTTTTCTAAGCATCCATAGCTTGTTCGAAAGAACTTGTTTTAGGATTTTAGCCATAGCAGCAAGGAAATGAACTATTTGATAAAATACTTTGATATACATGTATGAAAAATGTGTTAGCATAGACAAGGCAGTGAACTCTTTGAAAAAATGCCTCAAAGAAATGTGGTCTCATGGTGATGGAATGGCATGACAAATGCCATGACAAGAAAATTGTTGTGGATTGTAATGGCATTCCATCACCATTGAGACCACATTTCTTTGAGGCATTTTTTCAAACATTTAACTGCCTTGTCTATGATATTGCTTACTATTATGGTTTTGATAGATTTTTTCCAGGCATCCATAGCTTGTTCGAAAGCACTTTTTTTAGGCTTTCAACCATAGCAACAAGGAAACACTTGAACTATTTGACAAGATGCTTTGGTAGACATGTATGAAAAATGTGGTAGTATAGACAAGGTAGTGAAATGTTTGAAAAAATTCCTTAAATAAATGTGGTCTCATAGAATGCCATGAAAACCAAATGCAATTGGCAACTGCTCCTAGTTATTAGTTATGCAATGTGAAGCAATTGCATAACTACTTAGGTTGACTTTGTAAAAACTATATTGTAATTGAAATTTTTTCATCTATCAACATCTAGTTATTAGTTATGAAATGTGAAGCAATGCTTTCAGTTTGAAAGATGTGCAATGCAATGTAATCAACGTTATGAATATAAACTACAAAAATCTATTTTTTACTAAGTTACCAGTTCGATTTTGGGTTCAGGATCGGGTTCGAGAACCTAGTTTGCTGGTTCGGGAATTTTTTTTTGGGGGGTTGAGTTCGGTAATATAAAAACATATAAAAATCAGAAATATATACATATTTGCAGCAGTAATCAAGTTCAGAATACATCGCCATGTTAATAGTCAAATAACATAGAAAAAATACACCACCATTTTCATAGTGAAATATTAAAATATTAGTGATCTACTCGAATGTCATGATACAAAATTATAAATTAAAGTTCGAACATAAAAATGTGAAGTGTTTACAATCAGCCATTATTGATCATTTATCATCTGAAAAGTGTGAACATTTTTCTGTGTGGAAGGCAAACAAGAAAACAATGTTACATAATTATTTACATTGTGAAAGAGCCAAAACCTTTTTCTTGCAGATCATAGAAGAATCTCAGTGATTTTTTGGGTGTCCTTGCCTTGGAAGGGAACTATCCTGAGCCATGAATGATTGACCAGGAACTGTGAGAAAGAAATTAGATAAATCACATGCAACTTGTTGCAATTTCTTTCCTTGGGAAAAAGGGTAAAGTTTGCTTTTTAGGGAGAATCTCCTTTAGAGTTTGAACGTGCATTGATAATTTTCAAGATAGACTTAGCCAAATATGCCATCTAGGTTTGAAGCTTTTAGGTAAAATGTTTGCTTCTTAAAATTTTGTTCAAAATTCAAGATGCAGGCCCTCCTCCCTTAGGGAAGAGAAGGCCTATCAAACCTAACACTCTTATGCAACACTTCTTAAGTTCTTGTGATGCAGTATTAGATGTGAAGTTTCAAAATAAGCATGGTTATATAAATTCTCATCTCACGACTATCATTGCATCAAATTAAGAATTTTCAATCCTTTATGGTCTAGACAAGAGAAGTATGGAGTAGTGTTCCAATGCTAAAGTCTTATTGTGAATCTCTTCGCTATGAGTAGTTCAAAAATGAGGAATCTGTCTTCTACACCAAATGAAAAATATTCACAATATGTGCTAGGAAGGAATATAAGTCCATAAGATCGAGTATGCAAGAACTGAGAATTGCAAAATTGGCTTACATTTGACTTCCAAACACATAAATTTTCACACTTTTCAATGTTCACACGTAAGTAAAAAAGTATATGTGCATAAGTTGTAAAGTATACACTTGAATACACGTAACTCATATCTATTGAACCATGAATTTATAATTTGCAAATATGGACACCATCGATAAAAAATATTTGTATTAAGAAAATAGCCATGTACACATACATCAATATATGTCGATATAAGTATAAATATAGTTATAAAATAGCCGTATAGGCTTACGAGAATGCATACAACAAAGGGCTTTGTGCATTCAAAATTCATTTCTCTCCATGCTCTGGTTCAAATACAATTTTATTTCCCTTTGCTGGGCGATCCAATGGCAATAATTCTATCACCCATTTCTGCTATGCTCGAGGAGTGCTCCTACTGCTCCTCCTAGGGTTTAGCTCCTGGTGAAGTTTCAATTGTTACAATAAGAAGTAAAGACATTAATATATAGAAATTACATTATAAAAATTAATATATTTAACAAAATAATCACTTATGGCCATCTCACGATCACTTTGCTCGATGGAAATATTTGCACGTTGATGCTCAGGAGTGCTCAAGCCCTGTATAAACTATCCAAATAGGAATTAAACTACGAATCAATAATGGTTTGATTTTTCACTAGAACTAGTTCATCTATAACAATGAATGTAAATTGAAATTTAGTAATTTGCCTCATACCTTCCCTATCAGAGCCATCGAGGATTGTATAGCAGAGGAAACACCAATATCCATTTCCCTTGTAACATTTGGCGATGTTTCTGTCACCAACATTTGAAAATAAAACAACAAATTATTCAATCACAAAAAAGTTACAATAGTGATCCATGTGATGACTTATAACGTATGAGATCTAATAATTTTTTTTTTTAGTACAAGTATTAAAAAATATATATTTCTGATTATTAGTTATCAAATTTGAAGTAATTCTTTGAGTTTGAATGACATGTAATGCAACGTAACCAACAATATGAATATAAACTACACAAATCTATTAAACTTAGAATTCATTACTTAAGTTCTCTTTAAATTCTATATTACCTTCGTGAGCATTTGATCAAATCTACTGGCACTCAGAAGTGTTTCCTTGAAACCTCCAACAGTACCCTGTTCAACATCCAAAATCACATATTAAAATACCATTCGTAAAACAATGCTATTTTTTTTTTTAGATTGTAGGAATCGAGTAGCACGACCCCATATAAACTGCAGTGCGTCTGGTAAACTTTTTAATGTGACCAACGGCGTTGGTGCAACACGCCCTCCAGTACCATGGGGGTGGGGGAGACTAAACCTCATGACCAACCTCCTGCAATAGGAAAGATTTAGCCAACCGAGCTAGGGCCCCAACCCCGTAAAACAATGCTATTAACACATGTAATAAATTTATAATTATTTACTAACTTTACATACCCCACCGATAGGTGTACTAAAAAAATAAGTAGGTGGATGACTGGTGTATCCAGTCTCTACACTGTGACCCTGCAATTTTATTAAAATAGTAAAACTAAATTAGTTAGTCTTGCATTTCACGATCAAAATTTAATAAATTAAATTCAATGAACATGCTGAATTTTACCTAAGTGTCAATGCCATATGCATCATGCAAAATGTCAGCCATCCTCTCCATCCCCGTAGATGCATACAGATCAGGGTGCATAGTAGCATATGGATCCTGTGTAGCACCCTCTTGAGTGCCGGTAGGGTCATACAAACAACTCGCCCCGCAAGATTGACACACATGGGTTCGTAGTCCACCACCTGAAGATTCCCTTGGATGGCACTGTACAATAGGGCTAGTGTGATGGATGACACTCTGGGTCAAAGTTGTGATTTCCTGCAATGTCTCTATGTCGGCACTCTCCTTCGCAACGGTAGGCATCACAATCTGCTCACGAGGCAACCTAGCGAGATGTCATCTTCCTTGCCGCGTAGGATCTGGCTGTGCACCGGGCCTATCTTGAGCTGACCCCCCACCTCTCCCCTAGAACTCCCTCATATCAAAATAATTTGCGATTTGGTTCAATACAAACTCACTGTATAGATTCCTAAGAAAATATTGGGGGACTTCACAATTATTGCACAGTGGGTAATCAAAGACCATATACCATCTTTCATAAAAATGGTTCTTAATCTCTTGATGGTGGCACCAATGAATAGGAAACCTCTTTGCATTGAGGGTAAGATTTTGATTTGTTTTAGGGTCAGTGAATAGAGAGCACAAATCACCTTTAGTAATTTTTAAATCTTTTACTTGTTTATATGATAATTTGTCTGCATAATATGCCCTAGCTGTCTGCCTCCTATCTTGCCATCCAGATGTTTGTTGGGTGATTGCATCTACATTTTTTAACATGTCTTTCAATGAATTTGCTAGAACCATTCTTTCTGTGGTTGAAGCATTTGGAACACTCAACCTACTGATAAGATCCTCAAGTTTTTTTCTATTATTCTCAATTTCACTCAAATTTTCTTGAGAGCCAGGAGAGAATTGAGAGAATGGTGGGGGAGGTTGATTTTGTTGTTGAGGATTTACCTCCTCTTCTTGTTGAGGATTTGCAAGATTTCCTACAAATTTTTAAAAAAAAAATCAAATCTAACCTAAAACAAACAAAATCAATTTCAAACTAACAAATTCAAAACAAATAGCAAACAATACTTACCTCCCGCATCTCTTCATCATCGTGGCGCCATATTTGCAAACAAAATCCAACTGTTCTTGATGAAATTTGCAGAAATCCTTCCTCCTAGAACGCGAGCACAAAAGTGAGGATTTTTGGCCGCGTGTAGAGTTGAGAAATAGTAAAGAGAAAATGATACACATTTGACTTTTTTTTCTTTTAAAATCACATAACGCGCTCGTGTTATAACATGAGCACGCTATGTCTTTCCAAATTTTTTTCCCATTTGGCCACAAAAGTGCAACCAACTTCATTCACCCGCCCTTCCCTCTTTACACACTTCTTATATTCCTACCTCTATTCTTCTCTATGTGGTACATTTTCCTTTTTGCTTGGTCTTTTCTTATGTTTTCCTTTTGGGGATGACGCAAAGTGTTGAGACCACAATGTCTCTACCATGTTGACCCACAAGGTCCTTTCCTTTATTTTTCACTTTTGTTTTGTGTTCTCCTTTTGGGGATGACGCAAAGCATTGAGATGCCCTATGTCTCTTCCATGTTGACTCAATTAGTTCCTTTTCCTTTTTTCTTTGTCTTTTCTTGTGTTTTCCTTTTGGGGATTATGCAAGGCATTGAGATTGCAATGTCTCCTTCATATTGACCCAAAATATTTTCCTTTTCTTTTCATTTTCTTTTCTCTTGTATTTTCCTTTTGGGGACCATGCAAAGCATTGAGACCACAATGTCTCTTCCATATTGACTCAAAATGGACTTTATTTTTCATTTTTTTCCCTCTTTGTGTCATTCTTCTAGTTCTATGTGCTTTGGGGAATCATGATAGTTCCAGGCTCTTTCATAAAAATATTACAGCAATGAACATACTGACCCCAAATCCATAGATCCCTTATATGTGTTTGGTGTATTCTTTTCTGGGGACAATTCCCTTTTCTTTTTATTTCCTTTTCATTTACATGAAGCAACCTTACTTTGAAACATATGAATTGGAATAGGGGCTTTCCAAGTTGGATCTCATGTATTGCTTTTTCTTTTCATTTTTCTTTCCTTCTCTACTTTAAAGCAATTTCTCCTAGATTAATGTGTAGCAATTCCTTTAAAGTGGGGGGAATACATTGGCATCATTTCATTTGAACTCTTGGTTCCTAGTGTAGCCTTGTCACTTCATACGATGCATTTTTCACTTTATGGATGACATTGGGTATGATGTCCTAAATAAGTGTGATCTATCTTATCATATTACATTCCTCTTGGTGGTCTGATGTGACGCATTACATCCCCTATGTTGTGAATATAATATTATTTGATTAGTCCTCTCTTGGAGATACTAGACACATTGTTCCCTAAGTGATAGACCTTTGATGAACTTAACAAGACTCCTTTGAACATCCTTTTACATTTTACTTTTACATTTTTGAATTTTACATTTTTGCCACCTTGCATAACACAAATTGCATTCCTGTGGTACCTTTGCATTTTTTGATGAGTTCTAAGCATACAAATCTTTGCTTGTATCATGAAGCATGAACCAACATTTTCCTTTGTGGTGCCTTGTTAAAGTTATCAGGAGGTATAACTTTGCTATGGTTGAGCGGGAAGCCCATTCTAAGGCATGACTTTCCCCATAGCCAAATTTGTGTTTGTGGATGCATGCCAACTAGTGTATGTACTTCACCTTCTTGGGTCTTCTCACCCGGCGGACCACCATGAGTTTTGTCACGCTAGAGTGAGTATGCATTCTTTTTTTTTCAAACAATCAACCTAGATCTTATCCACAATAGTTGGATGAATGATCGAAGCTTTAATTTATTTCTCATCTTCATGTGTGTTCTTTTGTTCTTATGTTTAGTTTTCCATGAGATCTTCATCCTAGGGGTTGATCATCCCTCTTGATCATTTTCATTCCATCTTGCTAACGTAAGGTCATTGAAACCTCTTTCTCGATATTCATGAATACTTTAGTGTGAGTTTGAAGCAAGTTCATACTCTCACTAAAGTGGGGGCTAAATGTGCCATATAAAAATGGCCCTTGTCATTTTCATGGTATTTTAGGCCCTTCCTCTTAATGTTTGATCTATTTTTCCTTGATTCATTGATGTAATGTGGCTTGAACATTCACATTAGGTCCTTAGAATGCTGATAATGACGTCTTGTGAAGGTGATGTGAAGTGTTGTAAAACATTTCTACATTTTTATAGACTCTATTCATTACAATTCACCTAAAAATCACCATTTTATTCATCATCAAGTCCTATTTTGAAGTGTTGTAAAGTCTTGTAACAAGATTTCACACTTTTCTAGGCATAATCTCACTATTTAGACCTTTCTTATACTTTATTTTACCCCTGTATTCCCTTATAAGGATTAATTAAGTGCATTTTTGAATTTAAACCTGACAAACAACATTAAATATAACTTAACTCCCAACACCCACTTTCAAGTCCAAGGTGGGTCTCATTTGCCATGGGTGGCGAATAGGCCCCTCTTGGCTCAAAATTCAAAATATTTTAAATTTTATTTTGGGTTTTTATTCAAAATCACTTGATGTCGGCATATGATTAGGTATTAATGGGTTACTAAGGTGCAAGATTATATAAATAAGTGATTTTCATCTCATTTTACATCTCCTCATTCATTCAAGTAATCTCATACAATCATACATCACATTCAAGCATTCAAGCACTTTACAACTTCAAATCAAGCATCAATCAAGCATTCAAAGGAAACCATTTACACATATTCATATTTTCATCAAAAAGGGTTTGGTAAGTTGATAGAATTTTCATGTTATTAGTTTATCTTTCTCTTTCATTTCATTATTTTATTAAGGGTTTGATTACCAAAGTGGGGTTTGACCAAGGAAAACCCCTATTTTCTAACCCTCAACCATTTTTCCCTTTTGTGCATGTGTTTTGCATGTAGATTTATCAAGCACTTAGGTGTTGAAAAGTGGAGAATAAGTCAACTAGGTGGTTCAAGTCAAATCAACCATATTTCAAGCTTGGAGAAGACTTTTTGTCTATTTCCTATAGAATTGACTTCAACAACCTGACAAGCAGGCATTTCCAGATCCGATGTTGCAGAGTTGTCTCCTAATTTCTTAGAATTTTTGGAGAGGACTGATTTTGCATCAATGGTGAATGAGTCCCACCTTAAGACTGAAAATCTAAGTTTTGTTAGATTCTAGATCCTGACACTTAGAAACATGTTCCTGATAGTTCTCATCAGAAGTAGGACTGATTCGCCATCAATGGCGAATGAGTCCAACTATTGATTTTTATTAATTTCAGACAACATTCAAAACATTCCAAATTCCTCAAATCTTTCTAGGTGCACACTAATTCAACCTCTCTTTTTGTTTTGCATTTATTCATCTTTTAGTTCATTGTTTTCATATCATAGTGTGTTTTCAAACATTGCATCAATCTTAGGTTTTACATTCATAATTGCTCAATTTCATAGTTTAGTTGCATTAATATCATTCCATTTAGTCCTAATTACATTACACATTTCATAATTTGAGTGAACTAGTTAGATTATTTGGCCATTGCCTTCTCCTTTTAGGTGAAAAACCCTAGAAGAGCTAGAAAGATCTAGAGAGCCAAAAAATTTCAACGGTTCAATGTCAAAATGAACAAATAATAAGAACTTGTTAGACTATCCATAATATATATGTTGAGGAGATTTGTGAGAACCATGAGAGTGACATCTAGAATGAGCATTATGGTTTTGACCATATCAACATCCACATAGAGATGAGGCAACTCTACTACCAAGAGAAGGTGGCACATTAACAATACACAAAGCATTAGTCCAATGCACAATATGAGTAAAAATTATAAACTTCAATGTCACTTTATCAACTTGGACTTGAATTTATAACATGATATTAGTACTAAGAGAATGGTGAACAATACATTCATAGTATAAACATAAAGGTAATTTTGATTAGCTCAATTAGAAGAACATTTGATTAGTCATTAATATTTAAATATAACATGGACAAGTATGTAAAAGCAATAATGAGAAATAAAAAAACACATATGACACCAAATATACATAGAAAAACCCTTTCAGAAAGAACTCCACCACCCAAAAATATATCAAGATTGAAGTAATCAAGTAGAAAAAAGAACTTACAAATAGTCATGTATGTTTATTCTATACCAAGTCCTAAATATATAGTTTCTTAACTAAGGTCAAGAAACTGACATATAGCAATACCATGGGCCCAATTATGGTCTCAAAATGCCATGGTAAAATATCATGACCCATTAGATAAAAATACTCTCCAAAATAAAAAAAAGTAATTCCTCTTACACATTGGTGTGTCATTTAATCTATCATAAGATGCCATTAAGCCCACATTCTCATTTCTTGACACTCCATGAGTGCATCAATTCGCATTGTCATTTTCTACTTTGAGAAAGATGCTCCATAACTACCAATTTTTAATCTTTTTTTAGATTTATTTTTGTTCATTACCATCACAACAATATCCCAAATAATCTAGAGAACAATACTACAAATATAATATTCTACTACTACAAATATTATATTCTTCAACTTCTCATGGTACTAATTCACAAAATGGTGGATATCTAACATTAGACATTAGAATTTCTACTTAATATCAATATACCCTATATTCTCCCACTTGATATTATACATTACAATGCCATAAATAAGAAACATTTAACATCAATCAAATGCAATATACAAGGAACATATCTATGCTCACTAATTTCATAAATAAGTACATATGCAACATTAACCAATCGTTAATTTTCTAAATCATGACCTTTCCACTTTCCACTATCTCATGAACAATATAATACTAAATATCACATGATTTGTACAAAAATGGTACATAGATTTTTCTTCCAAATAAATAACATTCTGAATATCACATCTAATTTGAATAAAGCCAACTCTTGAACATGGTTTCTATAGCTAAATGATATCCTTCTAGGAATGTATAGTAGTCATATAGCATACTTCAATAGTGTAAAAATCAATTATGGTCTTCTTCTAACTCATCCAATGGATAAGATCACCAAATAGAGAAAATACAAAGCCACTAGTGGACCCTTGCTTTTCTAAGTCACCTGTCTAATCTGCATCAATAAAGCATTGCATACCTAATCATTAGAATAATTCTAACATAAGCAATAATCATATATTTTTAACAAATATCCAAGTACCTTCTTTATCATAAGTCGAATGCTTTTATAGAGTTTAAGAATAAACTAGCTCAAAACTTCCACTACTTGGGTTATACCTAGTCTAATAGAAACTATTGCATGCATTAGGCTACCAACAACAACAATATAAGGGGAATTATATATATCCTCAAAATTCTCATATAATTTAGAACACATACTCAATAAAATATTACTACTCATAGGTAAAGAATTACTCATCTATTTACAATTTTCACATAGTAAATTATTACAAAATAATTTTAATATACTTACTCTAACTAAACCAAATATTTTTGTGAGCTTAGTCCTTGTTAATTTCCATTCCCAAGATAAAAAATTTACCCCTAAATATTTCATGTCAAATACACCAAAAGACGAGTTTTAAATTCCCTAGTTTCCTTGATGTTGTGAGTAAACATGTTATTAACATATAAGCTAATAATTATAATATATTCATCAATACTTTTAATATAAAAATAAAGATCCTTCCAATTTCTAACAAAAATCAATTTCAATGCAAAAGTATCCAACCTTTGATATTACATTTGAGACAATGATTTCAAAATACAGAACAACTATTTTAACTTGCAAACAAAATTTATTTCCCTTTTACCTCAAACATATCTTATCATCACAAGTAAACTTCCTCAAGATCCATATACAAAAAAAAGTCTTAGCATATTTTTTCATACTTTAAAATAATTATCAACAAACTCCACATTAACTAGCACATTGGTGATAAAACTATTATCGAATAACTTTAATGACAAGATTATATCACATCTATTCTTAGAAAGCTACTAGATAGTCATAGTTGTTGCTTAAGTTGTCTTAATTGCTAACAATTAATCTAGTTGTGGTTGAATTCCTTTGTTGCTAAAGACTCATTAGTAGTTGGTAATGAAATGGCTCAACTAGATGCTAATAAAATTGCTCATGGACCTATGTTGATGAAATATATAAGCAACCAATGACTCATGCATTTTTCTATTATATAGTTTAATTACAAGATGATTGTGACTATTCTTGTTGGAAATATTTTCTCATTGATGTCAAAGGAGAGAAGGAACTCATATTGCTATTATTGATGTTATTTCTGGTCTAAGATTATTGTCATTGATGTCAAAGGTGTGGAGAGCTCTTTATCAATGAAGTAAATTGTTATAATATGCCTTGATATCTATATGATGGGAGAAGAAATAATTATAATGCATATTCATTACGATGATGGCCAACCTCCTCAAGTGGTGCTCACATTGGAGAAATAAACTAAATTGATTTATTATTAAATATGGCCAACCCTCTTCATGCAAGCACCAGCTTTTGAAAAACAAAAACAAATTATATTATATTTATGAGGCAAACCTCATAAAGGCAACACTCAAAGTAAGTTATCTTTAAGAATTCTGACCTCTTTTAGGAATAGGTTCCTCCCTTGGTGAAGAGGAATATAAAAGGGTATATAAAGAAAAGGACATGGAAGGAAAATAGAGAAAAGTAACACAATGAAATATCATTCAATTTAGAGTAGATCTAGAGCATTCCAAGAGTAGAAAAATTATGAAGAATATTTCAAATTTTTTTTAAAGAAAGTTATAGTGAAATTTTAAAGCATAAAAATAGAAAACTAAATTAGTTATATGTAGATGTAAGAGAGGAGTAGATGCATATATAAAAGGAAGGTGTATGGAAATGATTGTATCAATTTTGTGAAGAGAATTACATCTATAAAAAGATCTTTAGGAAGGAAAATTTATTGATCATCATTCATTGAAGTTATATTCAAGAAGACAAGACTTTGTTGAGTCAGAGGTGGGTGTTTCATATTGGAGAGGTTGGTGCCTCATATCAAATAGATTGGTGTCTCTTTGTTGAGTTGGTGTTCGGTGGTGGGGATTGGTGTCTCTAGTTGGTTGGTGCCTACAAAGACTAAGTGTTGGAGATCAGTGTCTCCAAATAGGTTGGTGCTTCCAAAGTTTTTATGAGAATTATTTATATATAAACAATATTTTTTAATCGTTTTCTCTCATAAGAGTTTCCATGAAATTCTTGTGTTCTTCAAGTGTGTTCTTAATTTCTAGCTCTTTTATGCTTTTTGTTGCTATGGTTCATTAAATTTTGAAAAAGTAAAAGATTAGATTATACTGATTCACACCCTTTCCCCCAACCCACCCTCTCCCCCCTTCCCCCCTACTCTCTGAGTATAAGTGTGTGTTCATCAATGCTATCATGACACCTTGTCATAGTTTTGATTTTGTAATATTATAGCTCACATAACTATGTTATTCCTTTGTTACTAAAGTCAAATGATTATTATTTGTATGAGCTTAGTCTTAATCATTCTTGGCAACCATTCTAATTACTTATTTAATGATAATTTACTTTATTCAATATAAAAAAGGAAAATATTTTGACATCTTAATAAATAAGTGTTAAGCCTTCTCAAATATTTATGAGTTTAAGACAACCACAATAATATAAGAATACTAAATGTGCAATATTGCTAATTTTAATAGCTTCAATGTTGCTATTAAAATAGTCTCTTTCATACATAATGTAGATTTTGAATATCAAAAAAGATAATTTATTAATGTAATACAAAATAATTTATTAATTAAAAAAATATACATTATATAATTATTTATTTAAAAAAATTATTTATAAAAGTTAAAAACTAAATAAATCTTCAATAAAATTGAACTAATATCATAATATGTTCAGATAGATTAATTATATATTATAAAAACAATTCACAGTATTTAAAAAATATTAGAAACTAGGAGGATCTAGGAAATAAGAAACAAGCACATGAACAAAGCATAAAATTGTATTAGTTGAACTAATGATAGTGAGAAAAATACCTTGCTTATATAGGAAAGGATGAGGCAATCCACCTATGAGATGAATTGACAGGTGTCCCATAAGGTGGCACAAAGGAGTAGACAAGTGTCCTATAGGTGGAACACTTGGAGTGTGCAAACTAACAACCTCCATGACCAAGTCATCAACATTGTGTGCCAAGTGTTAAATGACCTACCTCCATGACCAAGTCATCAAACTTGTGTGCCAAGTATGGAGTGACCTTTGAGGTGAGGTGGAAATGCTTCCAATCTCAAAGAGGTAGCTCATAACGTTTACCAAATAACTTGGTAACCTCTAGAGGTCTCCATGGTTGCACATTCAGTTAGACAAGAAGTTGTCTAACCTCATATTGACCTAAGTGAGCTTAAGTATAGTGTGAATAGGAATTTCACACTAATACCCCCCCTTAAGTGATACCTAGGGAGTAAGCTAAACACTAAAGATATGAGTCCCGACAACAAGGCCATTTTAGGTACTCATTTACAATGTAGTCTTTTACAAATGATGGAGGAAAATAGAAAATCCAATGGGAAAAAAAGTATCCTCCAAAAAAATATGTTTTCATATTTTCCTCTTTTGGGATTTTGTATTTCGTTGTATTTCTTTATCCTCAACTGCATTTGACTCCTTTTGTTGATTCAACTCCATGCTTAGTTGTGATTTTCAAATTTTTTTAGAAAATTGAAAGAAATTTGGAGTGGATTTTTAATCACAACTCTTTGATATCCCCCCTTTTTAATATTTTTTATTTCCCCTTTGTTTGGAACTTTATTTTGCTGCCTATATTTTCATACAAGAATGATGGTGAAAAATGGCACTTTATATATTAGTGTGAAATCACCATCATTGAATAGAGTTTTAAAAATTAAATTTTCACCCTATTGCAAATTTACACCAATAAAATTTGCATTTACAAAGTTTGGAGAAATCAAATATTTTAAGAAGTTAACAGAGGAAAATAGAAAATAAAACCCCAGTATGACCTCCTCTTTTGAAAAATTTATTGCAAAAAGAATTCACTTTCTCTTTTGCAAATTTTTAAGAAAGGAAAAATTTGTGTGCAGTGATAAATGATTACATTAGCATAAAGTGCCTAACTATAAAAGTTAAAAAACTATAATTATATGCTAGCAATCAATGCAAACAAAATACTCAATGATGAGAAAGTAAAAAAAAACATTGAGCAGGTTTAGGGGAATATCAAACTTTGGAAATCTACCACTACTACAAACTGTTGCACCAAGTGTGATCTTTGACTGAGTCAAAAATTGTTAATTGATTTGGATTAGTTTGCAAATTGGTGGTAGATTTAGAGAGACCATGTGGGGAAGTGGTGCAAGTCAAGGTAACTTCAGAAGGCAGAAATGAAGAGAACAATTGAAAGAATATTTAATGCATCAACATTGAATAGTCAAAAGAACACTCCAAATGTTGAAGCATGCCACACATTTCTTTGTGCTCAATCAAAAACACACGTACAAAAAGTTATTTTGCGTAGATCTTTCCTCACCCTCTGCAGAGCTTATGGCATGATTTGCACACCCCAACATAGATTTATTGGCCCAAATTAGAGGGCGACACAAGGAATGGTGTAATGGGCCACCTGATTGGTGGTGCTTCCTGTAGACACTGAAATTTGGTCTAAGCCTGTGACTTCAATTTCTTCATAATTCCTTTTTTCATGGTCATGATTAAATAATGTTAAATATTTAATTATTCTCTAAAGTCATTTCTCATCTATTAATTAAATAAATTTTAATTATTTAATTAAGTCATTTTAACATTTATTCCTCTATTAATTAAATAAACTTAATTATTTAATTAATTCATATATTATCTTTATTCAAATCTTGATTAATTAAATAAATGTTCTTTATTTAATTACGTCACTAATTAACTGTATCCTTTTTCTAAAATTAAATAAATCCTTATTTAATTTATTCCTATCACATTTTCAACTATAATTAAATAAACACTTTAATTATTTAATTATTCATTAATCTTTTCTTTAGTCAATTAAATAAATCTTAATTTATTTAATCTTCTAATTTTGAATGTTGAATTAAATAATCATTTAATTCATAAAAAAGAATCATTCTTGGCATATTCTCTTGTAATTAAATACTCGCTTTGTTATCTAATTATTCATTTCTACTCCACTCGAGATCTATTTAAATCTGTCAGTCATCACCTGATTTAATATCTGGTTGTTTTTAATGAAGGGACTCTATGTCTTAATTGATCAGTTATCTTGTTTTAATTCTTCTACATGCACACATTTATTAATTAAAAAAATAAAATTAATTAATTCAATTCATTTGTGCATTCGAACAAACTGTTTCCTCAATGCTAATCCTCATCTTTGCATGTAATCTTTATTCTTCCAATTTTTGAATACTTTCAACTAGATATTAAATCATTATTTAATCTTGATCTCTATCTTCTAGGTTTTATCACTCAAATCACTACTAACACTTATCTCAATGCATGCCAAATCTTTTAATTTGAATTGTTCATCTATCTTTCAATCTTGAACTGTCATTCAAACACTCAATTTTCTGTAAATTGACGCAACCTTCATCATTGTTATTCCTCCCAAAATTGTATGACTTTTGGAGCACTTCTTAATGTTTGATATTTTCCTCTAATCACATACATCAAGGCTATACTTTCACACATACTAAAAATATGAGGGAAATAATACCATCACGATGAAATGGAGAAGAACAATCGAGGTCATTCATGGAAGGATGTAGATACTGGGTGAGATTGCTCTTTTTTTATGTTCATAGTTTCCTTTGTGCTTTATTGTTTAGCTTTAGATTACATTAGAGTTTATTAGCCTTTGAGTTTTCTTTAATATTTCCTATTTTCATGATGTTACATTGGTGAACTCGATGTGAATACATGTTCTTTGCAAATCCGTAGATGTTTTATTCAATTTTTGCAGGTATCTTACGACCTGATGCATCTGACAAACAAAATGACGCAACTGATATTGTGAACTACATCTTTCAAATACAATGATGCATTTGACAAAAAATAATGCATCTATTGCTCTTTGCGACGCAATCAATTGGTAAAAATACGTGACACATCTGCCACTCTGAACGACGCATATGACTGGTGAAATTTTTGAGTTCAATTTCTGATTTATAGTTTTTTATTATGTTTTTATTTTAGATAGTTTTTGGTTTGCAGTGTGTGTTTTAAGGAGTTAACATAGTGTTTGTAGGATGTAGCATAGAAGACAAGTTTTCAAAACCCCTCTTGTAGGATGATAACTGAAGATAAATTTAAAACTACTAATGAATTTTTTTGTAGGATGTGTGTCAAAGACTCTATTTTTTGAAACAAACTATTTGGTAAATTAGAAAATTCTCATTTGGGTTTAAAATTTACTTATGTCTACAATGTTTGATGTGAAAGCATGCTCTATTATTACCCCATAATTCAGTATATAGAAGTATCCTCTCCCCTTGTGCATTCATGCGATCTTGGGTGTAAGAGAGCCTATTATTGACTCTAGAAATTGGGCCTATCTTGGTGGAAAAAAGTACTCACTTGAAGATGACTCAGACCGGTAACATGCTGAACCTGAGCAACTTCTAGCCAGTATATAAAAGTGGGTACTTGAGGAAAACTGAAGTAGATCACGAGTATTGTTCTGAAAAGAAGGAAAAAAATGGTCTCCTACTGCATGGATGACACCCCACGAATGGAATGCTCGTACTGTAAGGAAAGCTAGATGCGGAAGCAACTCTCCTAATGTCAAAAACTCAGGGAAGAACGTAGAAATATCTTTTAAAATTTTCAATTACAGTTCAATTAAGATGCACTTTGAAATAAATAGCAGAAACAGAGAATTAGACAAACACAGATGAACACTAGATATATGTGGGAAAACCCTTACAAGAGAAAAACCCACCACACCAAGAGAAGTCACTTTGTATTACAGTAACAAATAATTACATACAGAGTTCTGACTTATCTTTCTGATGCCAGATTACAACAACTTACACAATGATCAATCTTGTACAGGAACCTTCAAGTTACAATATTTACAAAATAGAAATTAGTCTGATTAGACAACCACATAGCAATCCGTCGATCCATCGAACCAGTCACAAACTGCAACTCTAGAGTATATTCATGTCACCCCTGTCTATTGAGCTTCCTCTCAGAACTGCCACAACGAACTGTCTTCTAATGGTTCCCATTCAACTTCTCTAATTTATCCATGAGGCTCCACATAGGATGGTCAAATGGTCAAAAGGAAATCAAGCTGTGTTGGCATATTGGTGAGACATTGTCTATGTCTCCCCAATGCCAACACAGTCAACATTCAATATCACCAGGAGTCCTTACATTTGATAGGAGGTTATATCGAGTCCATCTATTGCATTGACTTCAATTTTCCTTTCGGCAAGACTATCACTCTCACTAGGACCTCACAACGAGCCTTCAAGTTAATCCGTGTGCATCCACTAGTCGGCGAGACTCATCGCTTTCACCAGGACTTCACACCGAAGTTCACTAAGTCACATAGATAGTAGAATTTACATCGGTGAGACTATCGTCTTTTGCGAAGACATCACACCGAGCTCTTAATACTTTCTCTGAAGTGATCAACAGTCGGCTAGAATTTTGTTCGTCACTGAGACTTCACACCGAGACCCCTTTAGTTACATCAAGCATCCCACTGTCAGCAAGAGAATCAGCCATCAGTAATACTTCTTACCGAGCCATCACATGTTACTCTGAGGACACCGAGCAAATGCTATCGGTGAGACATTCCTATTGGTAAGATTTCTTACCGAGCACTCAAGACTCTCCCTGAAGACTTCAACAGAAACACTATCAGCAAGACTTACCACTCTTCACTGAGAGTTCTTACCGAGTTCTCTTTAGTTACCACGAGACCACTGTTCGCCAAGAGTTATACCGAAGACCCCTCATCATCAGCGAGACTCTCCATCGGCCACTGAGACTTCATGCCGTTCGAAGTCATTGTGTCACTGCGAAGACTCCAAGATTTCCCCCATTAGCAAGACCTTTCTTCATCGTTGAGGCTTCTTCCCAAACTAAACCTTTTGGCCAATGGTCTCCCCAATAAATGATAGAATGGCCTGTCGGCCAGAGATCTCCATGCGGTAAGACTTCTCACCGAGCCGCCATAGGTTATCCCGATGACTCCAATGTATAAGCGCTCATTGAGACTCCTGCAAGGTCACAACAACCTGTACAAAACATAAGGCTACAAATCTTCTCACTGGCCAGACATAGAATATGTCACATTGACTTGGCTCCAATAGAGGTTACAGCCTGTGGGATTGAGACATATTTTTCTAGCACGTAATAAACACCATTATTTCTAGTAGGATAAAAACCTTCTATTTGCTGGTGCAACAGGTCAGACCTGTAAAGTCGTCTCACATTCTTACAGTCTCTAGTAGAGATGAAAAGTATGCCATGGGAGTTTCATGGGTACTGAAGCTTGGCTGCCCTCAAGAAGTGAGTATCATGGAGGGGAGCTAGTGGGGTCAAGCTACTAGTCATCTACTTTGAATAAGCCTAGCTGGGATAAAACCCAAGTGAGAACTCAACGAGTATTGTCTTTAACAGTCTAGGATTGTGTTTTTCTATTATCGGATTAAACATTATTTATGTCGAAATAAAACTAAAATATTATGTTTTGTGTTTGTTATTTTCAAAAGTTGATCACAAAAAGAGTCAGTTTAAACTTTCATTTACTAGAAACCCACAGCTGTTCATCAAAAAACCACAATTGTCAATAGAGTCACAATTGTTCACCATAAAAATGCATTTTTAAGGTATAGTTGCATCTATTTTCCAGTTTGTCTC